>JBBBDQ010016476.1:0-19672 GCA_037127315.1 Ascarosepion bandense | reverse complement strand
TCGCTTTTTTGGTTTAATTCCCCAGCCCTTCCCCACTTTTTAGGTGATTAGAGATAACAGCTCCCTGGTAGAGGCGGGGCATCTTTCGTTTCTTGAGTGTGTTTATTTTCGTATTTGTTATTGTGTTTGTGTGTGTGCGTGGTTGTGTGTATGACTGTTTGAGATCTGCCAGCCCCGCTAAAATTTTGCCCAGCTAACTGATGTTTCTGTCACGGATAGAGATTGTGGGGGGTTTAATACTAACATCAATTTTGTTTTGGTTTTTTGTATATATTTTCATTCGTTGTATAAAAATCATTGGGGTTTGTACCTTAAGTGTTATTTCCCCCACCCCCCACAGACAAATTGTACATACGTGGGTTTAGTTAGACTTTCATGGAGTGTATTGAGGCATTGTGGTGCTCGTAGTAAGAATGGTACGTAAGATTGTGATGTTTTGTGCAAGGGATATTATACTGTCTGCTTGGGTCAGTGAGTGAGTTCAGCTTAAGTTAATGTAAGACAGATGAAGACCTTGGCCTTTCCCATCCCCACTATTTTGGCTCAGTGCCGCATTTTTGTAAATTTTTACAAAAATAAATAATTGCAGTGTAGTTGTTGTTGACGTGGTTTTTGTCATTTTACGACTGCTCAACTTCGCTTTGTTTCAGTTTGGACTTTTGTTGAAAACATTTTTATTTGGACTGAATTTTGTACACAAGAGACCTTTCTTTGTACCGATAAGTTTATTTTATTTTATTTTTCGTTTTCTTTCTTTGTTGTTTTATTTTTATTTTGTTCTAGCTTTTTGTATTTTATTTTCGTATTTTTTGGCGGCCATATTTGTTTTTGTTTAGGTCGGCCGTTTTTCTTTTTATTTTCTCTTTTTCATTTTTCATTTGGTCTTGTTGCCAGATTTATTTTTATTTAAAAAAAAAAAAAAAAAAAAAAAAAATTTGTTAATAGTATCTTTTTTATTTTGTCGGAGACCAGAAACTGATCATTTAACTGTTTGTTTTCCTCCTTTGCCTTTTCAGCCCCTCCCTGTTTGCGAAGGTAGCCTTTAGGCAACTCTTGCGTGTCCTATTTCTGTTACATATTTTAAATTCTTTTGTATTTTATTGTAATAAGTTTATTGGTTGTTTGTTAAACCTCTCAAGAGTAATAATTTCCTTTTTAAAAAAAAAAGGATATTGTTATTATATTTTGCCGCTAAAGGCCAATTCGTTTGCTTTGATTTGTTTGCCGTTTGTCTTTATTGTCTGCAAGGTTAATTTAATAAACCTCCATTCCCCCCCTTTTTCCCCTCCCCATTCCCCTCATTTAGTTACGGAGGAGAAAAAATATAATTGTTTCCTTGGTGATTTGGAATTGAAAATGGCTGACTCAGGTCGGTCGTTTAAAAAGAAACGAATTTTTGAGCCGCCTTCTTAAGGGTTCGCCGATAAAGATGAGCAGTTTATCCCCCTCTTCCGAAAAAAATGACCAAGAATATGGTGGCCGAGAAAGGCCAGGAGATCAGTACCGAAAAGAATAAGAATGACAATACGAAGGATGCTATGCCGGGAATCGCCCCGTTGTTGCAAGTCCCCACCGAGTTGCATTATAAACATTGCGGAGTTTCTGGGAGGGTTAAAGGTTTCGATCATCTTTTGAAAGATGACGGACTTTGGAAAACCCCCAGAATTACAAAAGTTTGAAAAAAGAATGGTGTCGGTCTTCGTAGGACAAGCGTACGCAAAATTTGTCGCTCCACGAAAGACACAGTGATTCGAACACTGGTGTCCCTAGGGGTTAAGCCCCAAAGAGTTATAAGAGGACCGGGTTTTCTCACGTGGGACGTACTGCTACCCTCACCTGAAGATTGCTTGGAAGTAGTGAGCAAGGAATTGATCACTAACGACCTAATAATCAGGACAATATATGAAGGCCGAAGGAGGACCACGGTAGCAGTATATGAGGCTCCTCCTCAGGTTGCCGGTGAACATTCTGGCGTCCTATTTAAAGAAATATGGCCAACATTGGCAGCCTCATCCGACAACCTGAACGGGGGATGGATGTTTGATATATTGGCGGATCAAGATGCCTTCGAGTCCGTCCCCAACTGCTTGGACTATTGGTGGCCGGAAAATGCCGGTCGTAGAGACCGGGCGAAAACCATCTTGCTGGAAGTGTGGGCAGATTGGTCACCTCGTCCTCCTTCTGTCCAGAGAAGAAGGCCTCTGGTGTCTGCCGCTGGCGACCAAAATACCCTTAAGCCTGAAAACTGTAGTTCCGCAACGCCTGTAACGGGCCTAGTAGCGGGCACGGTCTCCGGGGACTTAAACCCCGGGTGGGTCTCGGCCCCCATCCTCTCAAATTCTGGAAGCCTGCCACTGGTGTGGTTAAGGACAAAGACGACGGAGAATGGCGTGTCGTTACTAGAGGCAAAGGGAAGAGCCGAGCAGCGGGACCTCAGTCCCCTGAGGCCACTAGGGATGACACCAACAGTCCCACTCCCTCTATCAAAGTAAGGGCGATGTCCCGGCAGTTCACCAAGATGTCTGCTAACGGAAATTCAAACAGGCGGAGCCCAGCTGGGAAAAGATTAAAAAACTGGAGAGAGCTCAAAAAGGCTCTAGAGTCAAGTAAGACTAAGAAATCATCAGCAGCGTCAGTGTCTGCCCCTACTTCTCCACAAAAAAGTACCATGGCACCTCCTCTCCATGACAAAATCCTTGACCCACACCCCCTTCCAAAATGACCATATTTAAAAAACCATCACCAGTCCTTCAGCTCCCTTTCTCCTGTCCCTTCTCCAGTCCCTTCTCATGGTTTATCCCCCAGCTAGTTCTACCCTTTCTTCCCCAAGTGTATCTGCTACCCCCACGCCAACACCGACTCCTTCCTCAATCCCCGCTTAAAGATTCATTTAAGAGGCAAAGAAGCCCGGACACAATAAGGAAAAAAAGAAAAAAAAAAAAGAAAAAAAAAGCCTCCTTTTAATGTGGGCAGGATGTTTGCCGTTCCGAGGACACTGCCCAAAAGGCTATTAATCAATGTAAAAAGTTGTCAAAACATTGTGGAAATGTAAATGCATCAAAAACAAAGATGTTGAAGATCCACTCTAACTTTCCAGAGGCCAAAAGACTTTGGATGGTGGTGAGATCTGGTGCGGGGTCGAGCCATGTATGGAGTATGCTTGGAGAGGCCAATGACTCCATCCGATGAGCCCTCCAATTGTGTGCCTACAAACGATGACCAGAGGAATTTGGATCAGTTTTGTTCTTGGGAGGACCTCATTTTTGTTCACCCTTCCCTTTACAGAGCTTTAAAAATTAACATTCCCCCTGGATATTGGTGGCCCTTGTCCAATGATGGCACGGTCAAGACTGAGATGGGCCGTATGCCCAATGGACGGGCCGTCGGTATCCTGTCCCCTGAGATGTTTGCACAGTGCCCTCAACCCTAATCGTGGACTGATAATGCTCTTGGTTAGCTACATAATGGCTTCGGGGCCTGAGATCAGAGCTCACGCAGGGCGTGTCTCAGCCGTGATCTTCAGCGCCTCGGTGTGAATGTATGTTGTATACAGGAGACCCGGTTTTCAACTCGCGATCATGAGGATATACCGTCTAGGAGGTTCGCCCTCTATTCAGCATGTTTTGAGCGACGGAGAGGTGTTTCCTGGCTAGTGAGCAAGTCCTTGAATGCGGTGTGTACCCATGTCTTCAAGATCCGGCAGGTAGACTTTGTGTGCTGGATGTTACTATAAAGGATAAGTCTCTTCGTCTCATTGGGGTTTATGCGCCCAATGTCCATGCGGAGCGTCCTGCTTTACTTGCAGATCGAGCCGTTTTTGACGACATCTCGTCGGGTAGTTTTAGCGGGCGATTGGAATGCTACGTCCTTGACCCCGATATAGATCGCATAGGGGAAAGATCGGGTACTAACAACCGGATAAAAGCATTTTACCTTGTAGACTACAGGTCTTGATCTTGTCGATAGTACTGAAATGAACACCCCCCGATATAGCATGGATTTGGATCAATAGGGCAGCTCGGCTACGGTGGTGTGCTAGCTTCGTCGACCGAGTCTGCGAGAGTCGATGTAGGGCTCTTAGGTTGTCCAAGTTTTCATTCGATAGTTTACTCGGATCAGCAGCTCGTCCGGGTTCGCGCAAACGATGTTTCCATAGGATTAAATTGTTGGTTACTGGAAATTGAACTGTTCATTGAAGTTTGAAGAGTAAGATTTCCAGGACCAGTTGAACCTAATTACAGGAATTGACGGGGGCTGTGGTTGGGAATAAGTGGGTAGGATCCACTTGAAATCCAATATTAGATCGTTTGCTGCTGAATATAGCCGTCGACTCAATCTAGAAAGATTAGCAGCACAAGCAGCAGTAGAAGCCAAAGTTGATCGGGCTATCAAATCCCGTGTTAGTGGGGACGTAGCCTTAGCTAGGGCGGAGCAGGCCTCCTTGCTTATCAAGAAGGACCAAGCTCTGGTAGTTAGGGCTAGGTTAAAGAGAATGTCTCTGAGGCAACGAACATGGCCGCAGAATTGCGTGCAGAGGAATTGAGAAATGCTAGCAAAGAGCATATCGCAAGCGTCACATTGCCGGATGGAGAGAACCGTGACTACAAACGCGGGCATAGTTGAGGCTTTCATTGACTATTTTCTAAGGATCTGTTTACCGGGGCGGTCTGAGCACTGCTCAGTTCGATGCCTATTTGGCCGACTTCCCCCGCCTCGAGGCGGCTGAAGCAGCTGGGTGCGAGGTCCCGTTACAGAGGGGACTGAGATTTGGGGAGGCGCTCAAGCTGGTTGGCCGGGACAAGTCTCCGGGATTGGATGGTCTTCCTTACGAACTGTACTTGAGGCAGTCGCCCGTTCTTGTTCCCTTGCTAGCCTTGATTTTCAACAACTGGATTGGGCAAGGGTCTATACCCCAACGCTTCACCAGGGTGTGATCAAGTTGCTGCGCAAAAGCAAGGACGGTGGGGATTCGATAGATAACTTCAGGCCTTTGACGATGTTAAATACAGAGTTGAAGATTTTAGCCAAGATCTTAGCCAGCCGTTTGCAGGCTGTCCTCTCTGGTCTGATTGGCCCCGAGCAGACTTGTGCTGTGAGAAGGGTAGGACTATTCGGGACAACCTTCATTTGGTACCTTGATCTTTGAAAGTCGACACGGAAGCCGCGCTGATCAATTTAGATCAGTCCAAGGCGTTCGATAAGGTTGACCATCGTTTTCTCGAGTCTGTCCTTTCCGCTGCCGGTTTCGGGCCCAATTTTCGCTCCTGGATCCGACTTCTGTTACGCGTCCCCGGTGCGCTGGTGGAAGTGAATGGAGTACGATCGGAACCTTTTCTATTGACTCGCTCTATTCGTCAAGGTTGTCCGCTCTCGCCTTTGCTCTACGTTCTTGCGTTGGAGCCTTTCCTTCGCAAGTTAAAGGCGAATCCGGTCCTTCGCGGGATTACATTACCTGGTGCTACCACCTCGGCCAGGTATTCTGCCTATACTGACGTTTCGGCTCTTGTGTCGAGCAGAGCCGAGATTGACGAAGTCAGCAAGGAAATCAGAGGGTATGAGACGGTGACAGGGGCCAAAAGATCGGCGCGATAAGTCTGTTGGCTTGCGGTTGGGCGCGTGGAAGGGAGTTTCTCTTCCCGGGCCTTTCCACTGGACGGACGGGCCGGTCAAGATTCTCGGCGTCTGGTTCGGTCACAGTCTCCAGTTGGAAATGAATTGGTCGGAGGTACAAGAGAAGGCAGAGGCTGCAGTTCGTCTGTGGTCTCTGAGGAAGCTTTCCTTAAAGGGGAGGGCGGAAGTATGTGTTTCACACATCTACCCGATTCTCCTTTACCGACTCTCTGTGCTTCCACTCCCGTGTGCCATATTAATGACATTAGTCAGGGTCTTGTACTCCTTCCTCTGGGAGAAGGCAAGGCTCCTAAGGTGTCGTCGCGAGATCTGTAGCCTCCATCCTTCTGAGGGCGGTCTGGGAATGCCAAGCGTTGAGATTCGTCAACATACGCTTCGCATTGCCTTCCTAGACCGAATGTGTTCGCAAGTGGATGAGAATGGTGAATTCTGGAAGGAAGATGCCCGCAAAAGCTTCCCATCCTAAGAAGTGTGCATTCGTGCGAGGAAGAGGCCGGCCGTTTACCTCGAGGCAGATGCTCCTTCTATCGTGAATGCCGGCAGGCACTCAGTTTCTCTTGCGGGCGACAGATGGCCTCTCTGGCGTCCGGGCGTTGTCCTTCGGGCATTATATCGGGTGCTGAGGGGGCCGTTCGGGATGATCTGATTGACGGGCTCGGTTTGACGAAGCAGGAGGCGCGCTCCATATGGCCTTGGGCGCCCGGGTTGAAATGCCTCACAAACAACAGGCATCCCTCACCTGGCTGGTGATACGAAGGCTGTCTGGGTCGGCAAGAAGCTTAAAGCAGCGGGTTTGGTTGTTTCGCCAAACTGCGTTCGCTGCGGTGGGTCGGTGGTCGAGACTTTGTCTCACGCCTTCTTTCATTGCAGTGTCGTAGTACCGTTGTGTAAGTGGCTTGAAGACTTCATAAGTTCGCATGCTGCGTGGAAAGTTCTTTGTCCTGGAAGTCGCTTCTGTTTGTAGCAATGGTGCCGTCGTTGACTAGGGCTGAGCATTATGTGTTCGTATGCTTACTGGGTGTTATGCGAGTCGTGATTTGGACGACGCGACAGAAGGAATTCTGAGGGACGAAGTTTTCCTCTTCCCAACTGATTTTGTTTTTAAGCATCAGCTTAAAGTCAAAATTAGGACGGAAGAAGCGACGACTCCCTCCATCAGAATTTGGCAAAAGGTGGGTAAATCTTGCGCGAATCTGTCCGTTAAGCCCTCTGATTTGGAGTGGCATTTTGATGACGGTTAGGCATCAGGATATTGGGGATCCTGGACTAAACATTTTCAACCCCTCCCGAAAGTAGGATAGTTTAGTTAATTTGTCTTTTTATGTTTTAATGATGGTTAAACTTAGCTAGGGTATGCATGGGCATTGGCCCCACTTTTTATTTTTTTGTGCCCTCTCTCTTTTGGTTTAATTCCCCAGCCCTTCCCCACTTTTTTAGGTGATTGAATAGTTCCTGGTAGAGGCGGGGCATCTTTCGTTTCGAGTGTGTTTATTTTCGTATTTGTTATTGTGTTTGTGTGTGTGCGTGGTTGTGTATGACTGTTTGAGATCTGCCAGCCCCGCTAAAATTTCGCCCAGCTAACTGATGTTTCTGTCACGGATAGAGATTGTGGGGGTTTAATACTAACATCAATTTTGTTTGGTACACATATATTTTCATTCGTTGTATAAAAATCATTGGGGTTTGCAATTTTAAGTGTTATTTCCCCCACCCCCACAGACAAATTGTACATATGGGTTTAGTTAGACTTTCATAAATTGTATTGAGGCATTGTGGTGCTCGTAGAAAGAATGGTACGTAAGATTGTGATGTTTTGGTGCAAGGGATATTATACTGTCTGCTTGGGTCAGTGAGCAGTCTAGCTAAGTTAATGTAAGACAGATGAAGACCAGCCTTCCCCATCCCCACAATTTTGGCCTTGTGCCGCATTTTTGTAAATTTTTACAAAAATAAATAATTGCTGTGTAGTTGTTGTTCGACGTGGTTTTTGTCATTTTACGACTGCTCTGACCTCTGCTTTGTTTCAGCTTGGACTTTTGTTGAAAACATTTTTTATTTGGACTGAATTTTGTACACAGAGACCTTTTCTTTGTACCACGATAAGTTTATTTTTATTTTATTTTTTTGTTTTCTTGCTTTGTTGTTTTTATTTTTTATTTTGTTCTAGCTTTTTGTATTTTATTTTCGTATTATTTTGGCGGCCATATTTGTTTTTGTTTAGGTCGGCCGTTTTCTTTTATTTTCTGTTTTCATTTTCATTTGGTCTTCTTAAGTGCCAGATTTATTTTTATTTAAAAAAAAAAAAAAAAAAAAAAAAAAAAAAAAATTTGTTAATAGTATCTTTTATTTTATTTGTTGACCAAAAACTGATCATTTAACTGTTTGTTTTCCTCCTTTGCCTTTTCAGCCCCTCCCCGTTTGCGAAGGTAGCCTTTAGGCAACTCTTTGCGTGTCCTATTTCTGTTACATATTTTAAATTCTTTTGTATTTTATTGTAATAGTTTATTGGTTGTTTGTTAAACCTCTCAAGAGGTTAATTTCCTTTTTAAAAAAAAAAAAGGATATTGTTATTATATTTTGGCCGCTAAAGGCCAATCTGTTTGCTTTGATTTGTTTGCCGTTTGTCTTTTATTGTCTGCAAGGTTAATTTGTATAAACCCCCCTCCATTCCCCCCTTTTTTCCCCCTCCCCATTCCCCTATTTAGTTACGGAGGAAAAAAAATATACTTTTCCTGGTAGTTAGGAATTGAAAAATGGCCGACTCAAGTCGGTCGATCAAAAGAAACTGAATTTTTGACCCGCCGCTGAGGCCCGCCGGATAAAGATGAGAGCTTATATCCCCCTCTTCCGAAAAATGTGACCAAGAATATGGTGGCGAAGGCCAAGAGACTTCAAGTAGAAAAGAATAGAATGACAATGCAGAGGATGCTGAGGCAGAATCGCCCTGTTGTTGGAAGTCCCCCACCGAAGTTGCATTATAAACATTGCGGAGTTTCTGGAGAGGGCTAAAGGTTTTGAACATCATCTTTTGAAAGATGACGGACTTTTAAGAGCTCCCAGAGATTACAAAAGTTTGAAAAAAGAATGGTGTCGGTCTTCGTGGTGGACAAGCGTACGCACCGTTGTCGCTCCACGAAGAACACAGTGATTCGAACACTGGTGTCCCTAGGGTTAAGCCCCAAAGAGTTATAAGAGGACCGGGTTTTCTCACGTGGGACGTACTGCTACCCTCACCTGAAGATTGCTTGGAAGTAGTGAGCAAGGAATTGATCACTAACGACCTAATAATCAGGACTTGTAATATATGAAGGCCGAAGGAGGACCACGGTAGCAGTATATGAGGTTCCTCCTCAGGTTGCCGGTGAACATCTGGCGTCCTATTTAAAGAAATATGGCCAAATATTGGCAGCCTCATCCGACAACCTGAGCAGGGGGATGGATGTTTGATATATTGATGGATCAAGATGCCTTCGAGTCCGTCCCCAACTGCTTGGACTATTGCGGCCGGAAAATGCCGGTCGTAGTGACCAGGCGAAAACCATCTTGCTGGAAGTGTGGGCAGATTGGTCACCTGTCCTCCTTCTGTCCAGAGAAGAAGGCCTCTGGTGCTCCGACCATGGCGACCAAAATACCCCCTAAGCCTGAAAATTGTAGTTCATAGCAACATAGCAGGCCTAGTAGCGGCACGGTCCGGGGACTCAAAAACCCCGGAGGTGGGTCTCGGCCCCCAGCCTCTCAAATTCTGAAGCCTGCCACTGGTGTAGTTAGGACAAAGACGACGGAGAATGGCGTGTCATTACTGAGGCAAAGGGAAGAGCCGAGCAGCAGGACCTCAGTCCCCTGAGGCCACTAGGGATGACACCAACAGTCCCACTCCCTCTATCAGCAGTAAGGGCAGTGTCCCGGCAGTTCACCAGATGCTCCGTTAACGGAAATTCAAAAACAGGCGGAGCCCAGCTGGGAAAAGATTAAGAAGCAGAGAGCTCAAAAAAGGCTCTAGGAGGTCAAGTAAGACAAGAAATCATCAGCAGCGTCAGTCTGTCTGCCCCTACTTCTCCTCCACAAAAAAGAATTATGGCACCTCCTCCCATGACAAAATCCTTGACCCACACCCCTTCCAAAATGACCATATTTAAAAAACCATCACCAGTCCCTTCAGCCCCTTCTCCTGTCCCTTCTCCAGTCCCTTCTCATGGTTTATCCCCAGCTAGTTCTACCACTTTCTTCCCCAAGTGTATCTACCTACCCCCGCCAACACCGACTCCTTCTCAATCCCCGCTTAAAGATTCATTTAAGAGCAAGAAGCCCGGACACAATAAGCGGCAAAGAAAAAAAAAGAAAAAAAAGCCTTTTAATGTGGGGCAGGATGTTTGCCGTGTCTCGGAGGACACTGCCCAAAAGGCTATTAATCAATGTAAAAAGGTCAAAACATTGTGGAAATGTAAATGCATCAAAAACAAAGATGTTGAAGATCCACTTAACTTTCAGAGGCCAAAAGACTTTTTGACAGTGGTGAATCTGGTGCGGGGTCGAGCCATGTATGGAGTATGCTTGGAGAGGCCAATGACTCCATCCCGATGAGCCCTCCAATTGTGTACTTCACAAACGATGACCAGAGGAATTTGGATCAGTTTTGTTCTGGGAGGACCCCTATTTTGTTCACCCTTCCCCTTTACAGAGCTTTAAAATTAACATTCCCCTGGATATTGGTGGCCTGTCCAATGATGGCACTATCAAGACTGAGATGGGCCAAGGCTCAATGGGACGGGCCGTCGGTATCCTGTCCCCTGAGATGTTTGGTACAGTGCCTCAACCTAATCGGACTGATAATGGCTCTCTGGTTAGCTAGCATAAATGGCCGGGGCCTGAGATCAGAGTCACGCAGGGCGTGTCTCAGCCGTGATCTTCAGCGCCTCGGTGTGAATGTGTATGTTGTATACAGAGGCAGTTTTCAACTCGCGATCATGAGGATATACTGTCTAGGAGGTTCGCCCTCTATTCAGCATGTTTTGATGGACGCTCGAGAGGTGTTTCCTGGCTAGTGAGCAGGTCCTTGAGATACGGCGTGTACCCATGTCTACGCAGATCCGGCAGGCAGACTTTGTGTGCTGGATGTTACTATAAAGGATAAGTCTCTTCGTCTCATTGGGGTTTATGCGCCCAATGTCCATGCGGAGGCGATACCTTTGTTTCGGCAGATCGAGCCGTTTTTGACGACATCTCGTCGGGTAGTTTTAGCGGGCGATTGGAATGCCGTCTTGACCCCGATATAGTTGCGCTAGGGGAAAGATCGGGTACTAACAACCCGGATGTAAAAGCATTTCAGGACTTTATCGACAGGTTCGATCTTGTCGATAAGTACCGAAATAGACGCCCCAGGATATAGTATGGACTTGGACTAATAGGGGCAGCTCGGCTACGGTGGTGCGTGCTAGCTTCGTCGACCGAGTCTTGGTGAGGAGAGTCGATGTAGGGCTCTTAGGTTGTCCAAGTTTTCATTCGATAGTTTACTCGGATCATAGGCTCGTCCGGGTTCGCGTAAACTTAGATAAGCCTAGGATTAAATTGGCTGGTTACTGGAAATTGAACTGTTCATTGTTTGAAGAGCAAGATTTCCAGGACCAGTTGAAACTAACGATAAAGCGGGAATTGACGGGGGGCTGTGGTTGGGAATAAGTGGTGGGGATCATGGGAAATCCAATATTAGATCGTTTGCTGATTATAGCCGTCGACTCAATCTAGAAAGATTAGCAGCACAAACGGCAGTAGAAGCCAAAGTTGATCCGGGCTATCAAATCCGTGTTAGTGGGGACGTAGCCTTAGCTAGGGCGGAGCAGGCCTCCTTGCTTATCAGAAGGACCAAGCTCTTGTAGTTAGGGCTAGGTTAAAGAGAATGTCTCCTGAGGCAACGAACATGGCCGCAGAATTGCGTGCAGAGGAATTGAAATGCTAGCAAAAAGGCATATCGCAAGCGTCACATTGCCGGATGGGAGAACCGTGACTACAAACGCGGGCATAGTTGAGGCTTTTCATGACTATTTTCAGGATCTGTTCACCAGGAGCCCGGTCTGAGCACTGCTCGGTTCGATGCCTATTTGGCCGACTTCCCCCGCCTCGAGCGGCTGAAGCGGCTGGGTGCAGGAGTCCCGTTACAGAGCTGAGATTTGGGAGGCGCTTAAGCTGGTTGGCCGGGACAAGTCTCCGGGATTGGATGGTCTTCCTTACGAACTGTACTTGAGGCAGTCGCCCGTTCTTGTTCCCTTGCTGGCACTGATTTTCAACAACTGGATGAGGCAGGGGTCTATACCCCAACGCTTCACCAAGGGTGTGATCAAGTTGCTGCGCAAAAGCAAGGACGGTGGGGATTCATTAGATAACTTCAGGCCTTTGACGATGTTAAATACAGAGTTGAAGATTTCGCCAAAGATCTTAGCCAGCCGTTTGCAGGCTGTCCTCTCTAGTCTGATTGGCCCCGAGCAGACTTGTGCTGTGAAGGGTAGGACTATTCAGGACAACCTTCATTTGATGCAACTTGATCATAGAGAAAGTCGACACGGAAGCCGCGCTGATCAATTTAGATCAGTCCAAGGCGTTCGATAGGGTTGACCATCGTTTTCTCGAGTCTGTCCTTTCCGCTGCCGGTTTCGGGCCAATTTTCGCTCTGGATCCGACTTCTGTACGCGTCCCCCGGTGCGCTGGTAGAGTGAATGGAGTACGATCGGAACCTTTTCTATTGACTCGCTCTATTCGTCAAGGTTGTCCGCTCTCGCCTTTGCTCTACGTTCTTGCGTTGGAGCCTTTCCTTCGCAAACCAAAGGCGAATCGGTCCTTCGCGGGATTACACCTGGTGCTACCACCTCGGCCAGGTATTCTGCCTATGCTGACGACGTTTCGGCTCTTGTGTCGAGCAGAGCCGAGATTGACGAAGTCAGCAAGGAAATCAGAGGGTATGAGACGGTGACAGGGGCCAAGATCAACCGCGATAAGTCTGTTGGCTTGCGGTTGGGCGCGTGGAAGGAGTTTCTCTTCCCGGGCCTTTCCACTGGACGGACGGGCCGGTCAGGATTCCTCGGCGTCTGGTTCGGTCCTGATCTCCAGTTGGAAATGAATTGGTCGGAGGTACAAGAGAAGGCAGAGGCTGCAGTTCGTCTGTGGTCTCTGAGGAAGCTTTCCTTAAGGGGAGGGCGGAAGTATGTGTTTCACACATCTACCCGATTCTCCTTTACCGACTCTCTGTGCTTCCACTCCCGTGTGCCATATTAATGACATTAGTCGGGGTCTTGTACTCCTTCCTCTGGGGAGAAGGCAAGGCTCCTAAGGTGTGTCGCGAGATCTGTAGCCTCCATCCTTCTGAGGCGGTCTGGGGATGCAAGCGTTGAGATTCGTCAACATACGCTTCGCGTTGCCTTCCTAGACCGAATGTGTTCGCAAGTGGATGAGAATGGTGAATTCTGGAAGGAAGATGCCACCAGCTCCTAAGAAGTGTGCATTCGTGCGAGGAAGGAGCCGGCCGTTTACCTCGAGGCGAATGCTCCTTCTATCGTGAATGCCGGCGAGCACTCAGTTTTCTCTTACGGGCGACGAATGGCCTCTCTGGCGTCCAGGCGTTGTCCCTTCCGGGCATTATATCGGGTGCTAGTGAGGGGGGGCCGTTCGGGATGATCTGATTGACGAGCTCCGGTTTGACGAAGCAGGAGGCGCGCTCCATATGGCCTTGGGCGCCCGGGTTGAAATGCCTCACAAACAACGAGGCATCCCTCACCTGGCTGGTGATACGAAAGGCTGTCTGGGTCGGCAAGAAGCTTAAAGCAGCGGGTTTGGTTGTTTCGCCAAACTGCGTTCGCTGCGGTGGGTCGGTGGTCAAGACTTTGTCTCACGCCTTCTTCATTGCAGTGTCGTAGTACCGTTGTGTAAGTGGCTTGAAGACTTCATGGTTCGCATGCTGCGTGGAAAGTTCTTTGTCCTGGAAGTCGCTTCTGTTTGTAGCAATGTGGTGCCGTCGTTGACTAGGGCTGAGCATTATGTGTTCGTATGCTTACTGGGTGTTACGGGTATTAGTTTGGACGACGCGACAGAAGGAATTCTATGGGGACGAGAAGTTTTCCTCTTCCCAACTGATTTTGTTTTTTAAGCATCAGCTTAAAGTCAAAATCCAGACGGAAAGGCGACGACTCCCTCCATCAGAATTTGGCAAAAGGTGGGTAAATCTTGCGCGAATCTGTCGAGTGAAAGGAGCTGATTTAGTGTGATGCTGATGCCGGTTAGGCATCAAGGATATTGGGGTTCCTGGACTAAACATTTTCAACCCCTCCCGAAAGTAGGATAGTTTAGTTAATTTGTCTTTTTATGTTTTAATGATGGTTAAACTTAGCTAGGGTATGCATGGGCATTGGCCCCACTTTTTATTTTTTTTTGTGCCCTCTCTTTTTTTGGTTTAATTCCCCAACCCTTCCCCACTTTTTTAGGTGATTAGAGATAACAGTTCCCTGGTAGAGGCAGGGCATCTTTCATTTCGAGTGTGTTTATTTTCGTATTTGTTATTGTGTTTGTGTGTGTGCGTGGTTGTGTGTATGACTGTTTGAGATCTGCCAGCCCACTGAAATTTGCTTAACTAACTGATGTTTCTGTCACGGATAGAGATTGTGGGGGGTTTAATACTAACATCAATTTTGTTTAGTTTTTTGTATATATTTTCATTCGTTTAATATAAAATGTATTGGGGTTTGCAATTTAAGTGTTATTTCCCCCCACACCCCCCACAGACAAATTGTACATACGGGTTTAGTTAGACTTTCATGGAGTGTATTGAGGCATTGTGGTGCTCGTAGTAAGAATGGTACGTAAGATTGTGATGTTTTGGTGCAAGGGATATTATACTGTCTGCTTGGGTCAGTGAGTGAATTAGCTAAGTTAATGTAAGACAGATGAAGACCAGCCCCCTTCCCACATCCCCACTATTTTGGCCTTGTGCCGCATTTTTTGTAAATTTTTACAAAAATAAATAATTGCTGTGTAGTTGTTGTTCGACGTGGTTTTTGTCATTTTACGACTGCTCTATGACCTCCTGCTTTGTTTCAGCTTGGACTTTTTGTTGAAAACATTTTTTATTTGGACTGAATTTTGTACACAAGAGACCTTTCTTTGTACCGATAAGTTTATTTTATTTTATTTTTTTTGTTTTCTTGCTTTGTTGTTTTTATTTTTTTATTTTGTTCTAGCTTTTTGTATTTTATTTTCGTATTATTTTGGCGGCCATATTTGTTTTTGTTTAGGTCGGCCGTTTTCTTTTTATTTTCTGTTTTCATTTTTCATTTGGTCTTCTTAGAATTGCCAGATTTATTTTTATTTAAAAAAAAAAAAAAAAAAAAAAAAAAATTTGTTAATAGTATCTTTTATTTTATTTGTTGACCAGAAACTGATCATTTAACTGTTTGTTTTCCTCCTTTTGCCTTTTCAGCCCCTCCCGTTGCGAAAGGTAGCCTTTAGGCAACTCTTTGCGTGTCCTATTTCTGTTACATATTTTAAATTCTTTTTGTATTTTATTGTAATAAGTTTATTGGTTGTTTGTTAAACCTCTCAAGAGGTTAATTTCCTTTTAAAAAAAAAAAGGATATTGTTATTATATTTTGGCCGCTAAAGGCCAATCTGTTTGCTTTGATTTGTTTGCCGTTTGTCTTTATTGTCTGCAAGGTTAGTTTGTATAAACCCCCCTCCATTCCCCCCTTTCCCCCCTCCCCATTCCCCTATTTAGTTACGGAGGGAAAAAAATATACTTTCCTGGTAGTTAGGAATTGAAAAATGGCCGACTCAAGTCGGTCGATCAAAAAGAAACTGAATTTTGACCCGCCCTTTAAGGGCCCGCCGGATAAAGATGAGGAAGCTTATCCCCCTCTTCCGAAAAATGTGACCAAGAATATGGTGGCTGAGAAAGGCCAGAAGACTTCAAGTACCGAAAGAATAAGAATGACAATACGAAGGATGCTGAGGCCGGGGAATCGCCCTGTTGTTGGAAGTCGAGGTTGCATTATAAACATTGCGGGAGTTTCTGGAGAGGGCTAAAGGTTTCGATCATCTTTTGAAAGATGACGGACTTTTGGAAAACCCCCAGGAATTACAAAAGTTTGAAAAAAGAATGGTGTCGGTCTTCGTGGTGGACAAGCGTACCGCGCAAAATTTGTCGCTCCACGAAAGACACAGTGATTCGAACACTGGTGTCCCTAGGGGTTAAGCCCCAAAGAGTTATAAGAGGACCGGGTTTTCTCACGTGGGACGTACTGCTACCCTCACCTGAAGATTGCTTGGAAGTAGTGAGCAAGGAATTGATCACTAACGACCCTAATAATCAGGACAATATATGAAGGCCGAAGGAGGACCACGGTGGCAGTATATGAGTTCCTCCTCAGGTTGCCGGTGAACATCTGGCGTCCTATTTAAAGAAATATGGCCAAATATTGGCAGCCTCATCCGACAACCTGAACGGGGGATGGATGTTTGATATATTGATGGATCAAGATGCCTTCGAGTCCAATCCCCAACTGCTTGGACTATTGCGGCCGGAAAATGCCGGTCGTAGTGACCAGGCGAAAACCATCTTGCTGGAAGTGTGGGCAGATTGGTCACCTGTCCTCCTTCTGTCAGAGAAGGCCTCTGGTGCTCCGGCCGCTGGCGACCAAAATACCCCTAAGCCTGAAAATTGTAGTTCCGCAACGCCTGTAACGGGCCTAGTAGCGGCACGGTCCGGGGACTTAAAAACCCCGGGTGGGTCTCGGCCCCCATCCTCTCAAATTCTGAAGCCTGCCACTGGTGTGGTTAAGGACAAAGACGACGGAGAATGGCGTGTCGTTACTAGAGGCAAAGGGAAAGAGCCGAGCAGCGGGACCTCAGTCCCCTGAGGCCACTAGGGATGACACCAACAGTCCCACTCCCTCTATCAGCAGTAAGGGCGATGTCCCGGCAGTTCACCAAGATGCTCCGTTAACGAAATTCAAAAACAGGCGGAGCCCAACTGGGAAAGATTAAAAAACTGAGAGAGCTCAAAAAGGCTCTAGAGTCAAGTAAGACCAAGAAATCATCAGCAGCGTCAGTGTCTGCCCCCTACTTCTCCTCCACAAAAAAAGAATTATGGCACCTCCTCCCTTAGACAAAAATCCTTGACCCACACCCCTTCCAAAATGACCATATTTAAAAACCATCACCAGTCCTTCAGCAGCCCCTTCTCCTGTCCCTTCTCCAGTCCTTCTCATGGTTTATCCCCAGCTAGTTCTACCCTTTCTTCCCAAGTGTATCTGCTACCCCCACGCCAACACCGACTCCTTCTCAATCCCCGCTTAAAGATTCATTTAAGAGGCAAAAGAAGCCGGACACAATAAGCGGCAAAGAAAAAAAAAAGAAAAAAAGCCTCCTTTTAATGTGGGGCAGGATGTTTGCCGTGTCTCGGAGGACACTGCCCAAAAGGCTATTAATCAATGTAAAAAGGTCAAAACATTGTGGAAATGTAAATGCATCAAAAACAAAGATGTTGAGAATCCACTTAACTTTCAGAGGCCAAAAGACTTTTGACGGTGGTGAGATCTGGTGCGGGGTCGAGCCATGTATGGAGTATGCTTGGAGAGGCCAATGACTCCATCCCGATGAGCCCTCCAATTGTGTACTTCACAAACGATGACCAGAGGAATTTGGATCAGTTTTGTTCACCAAGGAGGACCCTATTTTTGTTCACCCTTCCCTTTACAGAGCTTTAAAATTAACATTCCCCCTGGATATTGGTGGCCTGTCCAATGATGGCACTATCAGACTGAGATGGGCCAAGGCTCAATGGGACGGAGCCGTCGGTATCCTGTCCCCTGAGATGTTTGGTACAGTGCCTCAACCCTAATCGGACTGATAATGGCTCTCTGGTTAGCTAGCATAAATGGCGGGGGCCTGAGATCAGAGTCACGCAGGGCGTGTCTCGACCGTGATCTTCAGCGCCTCGGTGTGAATGTATGTTGTATACAGGAGACCCGGTTTTCAACTCGCGATCATGAGGATATACTGTCTAGGAGGTTCTTTGCCTTCCTCTATTCGGCATATTTTGATGGACGCTCGAGAGGTGTTTCCTGGCTAGTGAGCAGGTCCTTGAATGCGGCGTGTACCCATGTCTTCGCAGATCCGGCAGGCAGACTTTGTGTCTGGATGTTACTATAAAGGATAAGTCTCTTCGTCTCATTGGGGTTTATGCGCCCAATGTCCATGCGGAGCGTCCTGCTTTGTTTCGGCAGATCGAGCCGTTTTTGACGACATCTCGTCAGGTAGTTTTAGCAGGCGATTGGAGATGCCGTCCTTGTTACGATATAGATCGCATAGGGGAAAGATCGGGTACTAACAACCCGGATGTAAAAGCATTCGGACTTTATCGACAAGGTTCGATCTTGTCGATAAGTACCGATGAACACCCCGGGATATAGTATGGACTTGGACTAATAGGGGCAGCTCGGCTACGGTGGTGCGTGCTAGCTTCGTCGACCGAGTCTTAGTGAGGAGAGTCGATGTAGGGCTCTTAGGTTGTCCAAGTTTTCATTCGATAGTTTACTCGGATCATAGGCTCGTCCGGGTTCGCGTAAACTTAGATAAGCCTAGGATTAAATTGGCTGGTTACTGGAAATTGAACTGTTCATTGTTTGAAGAGCAAGATTTCCAGGACCAGTTGAAACTAACGATAAAGCGGGAATTGACGGGGGCTGTGGTTGGGAATAAGTGGTGAGGATCTTGAAATCCAATATTAGATCGTTTGCTGCTGAATATAGCCGTCGACTCAATCTAGAAAGATTAGCAGCACAAACGGCAGTAGAAGCCAAAGTTGATCGGGCTATCAAATCCCGTGTTAGTGGGGACGTAGCCTTAGCTAGGGCGGAGCAGGCCTCCTTGCTTATCAAGAGGACCAAGCTCTGGTAGTTAGGGCTAGGTTAAAGAGAATGTCTCCTGAGGCAACGAACATGGCCGCAGAATTGCGTACAGAGGCCCGATAACAGCAAAAGGCATATCGCAAGCGTCACATTGCCGGATGGGAGAACCGTGACTACAAACGCGGGCATAGTTGAGGCTTTTCGTGACTATTTTCAGGATCTGTTCACCAGGGAGCCCGGTCTGAGCACTGCTCAGTTCGATGCCTATTTGGCCGACTTCCCCGCCTCGAGGCGGCTGAAGCGGCTGGGTGCGAGGGTCCGTTGCCACAGAGGCTGAGATTTGGGGAGCGCTCAAGCTGGTTGGCCGGGACAAGTCTCCGGGATTGGATGGTCTTCCTTACGAACTGTACTTGAGGCAGTCGCCCGTTCTTGTTCCCTTGCTGGCACTGATTTTCAACAACTGGATGAGGCAGGGGTCTATGCACAACGCTTCTGGGGTGTGATCAAGTTGCTGCGCAAAAGCAAGGACGGTGGGGATTCGATGGAGTAACTTCAGGCCTTTGACGATGTTAAATACAGAGTTGAAGATTTTAGCCAAGATCTTAGCCAGCCGTTTGCAGGCTGTCCTCTCTAGTCTGATTGGCCCCGAGCAGACTTGTGCTGTGAAGGGTAGGACTATTCAGGACAACCTTCATTTGGTACGCTTGATCTTTGAGAAAGTCGACACCGACCGCGCTGATCAATTTAGATCGGTCAAGGCGTTCGATAGGGTTGACCATCGTTTTCTCGAGTCTGTCCTTTCCGCTGCGGTTTCGGGCCCAATTTTCGCTCCTGGATCCGACTTCTGTACGCGTCCCCCGGTGCGCTGGGCGATGAATGGGTGAGTCGTTTTCTATTGACTCGCTCTATTCGTCAAGGTTGTCCGCTCTCGCCTTTGCTCTACGTTCTTGAGCCTTTCCTTCCGCAGTTAAAGGCGAATCCGATCCTTCGCGGGATTACATTACCTGGTGCTACCACCTCGGCCAGGTATTCTGCCTATACTGACGACGTTTCGGCTCTTGTCTCGACAGAGCCGAGATTGACGAAGTCAGCAGAAATCAGAGGGTATGAGACGGTGACAGGGGCGGAATAGCCGCGATAAGTCTGTTGGCTTGCAG
>JBBBDQ010016470.1:0-21011 GCA_037127315.1 Ascarosepion bandense | reverse complement strand
AGTAGAAGACCAACAAAACTCCTTGTAATATCAAAGATGAACTGAAGGCAAACATTGTGGCAGGCACTTCACCCCTTACATGTAGCCTACCTGTACAGACTGAAACCCCATTGATTATTATGTGTGGGGCAGAGTTGAGTGAGAGACCAACAAAACTCCTTGTAATATCAAAGATGTTGAAAACCAAACATTATGGCAGCACACTCACCCCTTATGTGGCTACCTACCTGTCCAGGCTGAAACCCCCATTGATTGTTATGTGTGGGGCAGAGTTGGTGAGAGACCAGCAGCTGTGGCTTCCTCAAAGAATGAACTGAAGGCAAAGATTATGGTGACATCACCCCTTACGTAGCTACCTACCTGTCCAGACTGAAACCCCATTGATTATTATGTGTGGGGCAGAGTTGAGTGAGAGACCAACAAAACTCCTTGCTGTGTCAAAAAGATGAACTGAAGGCAAACATTATGGCAGCACATCACCCCTTACATGTGGCTACCTACTGTCCAGACTGAAACCCGTGATTATTATGTGTGGGGCAGGGGTTGAGTGAGAGACCAACCGAAACTCCTTGTAATATCAAAGATGAACTGAAGGCAAACATTAGCAGCACATATCTTGTACTGGCTACCTACCTGTCCAGACTGAAACCCCATTGATTATTATGTGTGGGGCAGAGTTGAGTGAGAGACCAACAAAACTCATGTAATATGAGATGAACTGAAGGCAAACATTATGGCAGCACATCCCCACCCCCTTACATATGGCTACCTACCTGTCCAGACTGAAACCCCATTGATTGTTGTGGCATGGGGCAGAGTTGAGTGAAGAGGACCAACAAAACTCCTTGTAATATCAAGAATGAACTGAAGAGCAAGGATTAACAGCATCACCCATATGGCTACCCCCTACCTGTCCAGGCTGAAACCCCCTTGATTGTTATGTGGGGCAGAGTTGAGTGAGAGACCAACAAAACTCATGTAATAGCAAAGATGAACTGAAGGCAGGGTTATGGCAGCACATACCCACTACATATGGCTACCTACCTGTCCAGACTGAGGCTTGCTGATTATTATGTGTGGGGCAGAGTTGAGTGAGAGACCAACAAAAACTCCTTGTAATATCAAGGAGATGTGAACTGAAAGGCAAGGATTATGGCAGCACATCACCCCTTACACATATGGCTACCTACCTGTCCAGACTGAAACCCCCTTGATTATTATGTGTGGGGCAGGTTGAGTGAGAGACCAACAAAACTCCTTGTAATATCAAAGATGAACTGAAGGCAAACATTATGGCAGCACATCACCCCTTACATATGGCTACCTACCTGTCCAGACTGAAACCCCATTGATTATTATGTGTGGGGCAAGAGTTGGGTAGAGACCAACAAAACTCCTTATAATATCAAAGATGAACGAAGGCAAACGTTATGGCAGCACATCACCCCTTACATATGACTGCCTACCCTGTCCAGACTGAAACCCCATTGATTATTATGTGTGGGGCAGAATTGAGTGAGAGACCAACAAAACTCCTTGTGTCAAAGATGAACTGAAGGCAAGGATTGTGGCAGCTTTGTCACCCCTTACATATGGCTGCACCTACCTGTCCAGACTGAAACCCCTTGATTATTATGTGTGAGGCCAAGTTGAGTGAGAGACCAACAAAACTCCTTGTAATATCAAAGATGAACTGAAGGCAAACATTATGGCAGCACATCACCCCTTACATATGGCTACCTACCTGTCCAGACTGAAACCCCATTGATTATTATGTGTAGAGGGGCAGAGGTTGAGTGAAGACCAACAAAACTCTTTGTAATATCAAAGATGAACTGAAGGCAAGGATTATGGCAGCACATCACCCTTACATATGGCTACCTACCTGTCCAGACTGAAACCCCATTGATTATTATGTGTGGGGCAGGGTTGGTGAAGAGACCAACAAAACTCCTTGTAATATCAAAGATGAACTGAAGGCAAAGATTATGGCAGCACATCACCCTTACTGTATTATGGCTACCTACCTGTCCAGACTGAAGCCCATTGATTATAACAATGAGGCAGAGTTGAGTGAGAGACCAACAAAACTCCTTGTAATATCAAAGACAGTCTGAAAGGCAAAGATTATGGCCTTGTCACCCCTTACCAGTACCTACCTGCCCAGACTGAAACCGGTGATTATTATGTGTGGGGCAGGGTTGAGTGAGAGACCAACAAAACTCCTTGTAATATCAAAGATGAACTGAAGGCAAGGATTATGGCAACTGTCCCACCCACCCTTACATATGGCTACCTACCTGTCCAGACTGAAACCCCATTGATTATTATGTGTGGGGCAGAGTTGAGTAGAGATAACAAAACTCCTTGTAATATCAAAGATGAACTGAAGGCAAACATTATGGCAGCACATCACCCCTTGTATGGCTGCCTACCTGTCCAGACTGAAACCCCAGCAGTTATTATGTGGGGCAGGTTGAGTGAGGAAGACCAGCAAACTCCTTGTAATATCAAGATGAACTGAAGGGCAAGGATTATGGCAGCACATCACCTTACATGTAGCTGCCTACCTGCAGACTGGGCAATGGAGTTGTATGTGTGGGGCAGGTTGAGTGAGAGACCAACAAAACTCCTTGTAATATCAGATGGAACTGAAGGCAAGGATTATGGCAGCACATCACCCCTTACATGTGGCTACCTACCTGTCAGACACAAAACCCCATTGATTATTATGTGGGCAGAGTTGAGTGAGAGACCAACAAAACTCCCTTGTAATATCAAAGATGAACTGAAGGCAAGGATTGTGTCTTGCCCATATGGCTACCTACCTGCCCAGACTGAAACCCCATTGATTATTATGTGTTGGGGCAAGTTTGGAGTGAGAGACCAACAAAACTCCTTGTAATATCAAAGATGAACTGAAGGCAAGGATTGACACATCACCCCTTACCTTAGCAAGCACACCTACCCTGCCAGACCTGAAACCTGATTATTATGTGGGGCAGGTTGAGTGAGAGACCAACAAAACTCCTTGTAATATCAAAGATGAACTGAAAGTGCAAGGATTGTGACACATCTTGCTACATGCAGCTGCCACCCAGACTGAAACCCCATTGATTGTTATGTGTGGGAGCAGAGTTGAGTGAAATAGCAAAACACTTATAATATCAAAGATGAACTGAAGGCAAGGATTATGGCAGCACATGCACATACATATGGCTACCTACCTGTCAGACTGAAACCCCTTTGATTGTTAACTGTGTGGGGCAGAGTTGAGTGAGAGACCAACAAAACTCCTTGTAATATCAAAGATGAACTGAAGGCAGGATTATGGCAGCATACACCACATATGGCTACCTACCTGCCCAGACTGACAGTGATTATTATGTGTGGCAGGAGTTGAGTGAGAGACCAACAAAACTCCTTGTAATATCAAAGATGAACTGAAGGCAAGGAGATTGTGGCAGCACATCACCCCTTACATATGGCTACCTACCTGTCCAGACTGAAACCCCATTGATTATTATGTGTGGGGCAGAGTTGAGTGAGAAGCCAGCTTAAAACTCGCTTATGTGTCAAAGATGAACTGAGGGCAAGAGATTATGGCAGCACATCACCCCTTACACTTATGGCTACCTACCTGCCCAGACTGAGGCCCCATTGATTGTATGTGTGGGGCAGAGTTGAGTGAGAGACCAACAAAACTCCTTGTAATATCAAAGATGAACTGAAGGCAAGGATTATGGCAGCATCACCTTACATATGGCTACCTACCTGCCCAGACTGAAACCCCATTGATTATTATGTGTGGGGCAGAGTTGAGTGAAGATGACAAAACTCCTTGTAATATCAAAGATGAACTGAAGGCAAGGATTGTAGCGGCACATCACCCCTTACATATGGCTACCTACCTGCAGGGCTGAAACCCCATTGATTATTATGTGTGGGGCAGAGTTGGTCAGAGACCAACAAAACTCCTTGTAATATCAAAGATGAACTGAAGGCAAGGATTATGGCAGCATCTTGCTGCATATGGCTACCTACCTGCACAGACTGAGAAACCCCATTGAGATTATTATGTGTGGGGCAGCGAGTTAGGCTGAGGACAACAAACTCCTTGTAATATCAAAAAGATGAACTGAAGGCAAGGATTATGACACATCACCCCTTACATATGGCTACCTACCTATCCAGACTGAAACCCCATTGATTATTATGTGTGGGGCAGAGTTGAGTGAGAGACCAACAAAACTCCTTGTAATATCAAAGATGAACTGAAGGCAAGGATTATAGCAGCACATCACCCCTTACGTATAGCTACCTACCTGCCCAGACTGGGGCTTCATTGATTATTATGTGTGGGGCAGGGTTGGTGAAGAGACCAACAAAACTCCTTGTAATATCAAGATGAACTGAAGGCAAGGATTATGGCAGCACATCTTGCCATATGGCTACCTACCTGCCCAGACTGAAACCCACAGCTGATTATTATGTGTGGGGCAGAGTTGGTCAGAGACCAACAAAACTCCTTGTAATATCAAAGATGAACTGAAGGCAAACATTATGGCAGCACATCCCCACATACATGTGGCTACCTACCTGTCCAGACTGAAACCCCATTGATTATTATGTGTGGGGCAGAGTTGAGTGAGAGACCAGCAAACTCCTTGTAATATCAAAGATGAACTGAGAGGCAAACATTATGGCAGCACATCACCCCTTACATATGGCTACCTACCTGTCCAGACTGAAACTGACAGTTATTATGTGTGGGCAGAGTTGAGTGAGAGACCAACAAAACTCCTTGTAATATCAAAGATGAGCAGGCAAACTGCCTGCACCTTCTTCTTTTGATATGGCAGCACATCACCCCTTACATGGCTACCTACCTGTCCAGACTGAAACCCCATTGATTATTATGTGGGTGATTAGTGGAGATGTGCTCAAAACTCGCCCTGCAGCCATCCGAAAGATGAACTGAAGGCAAACATTGTGGCAGCACATCACCCCTTACATGCTGGCTACCTACCTGTCCAGACTGAAACCCCATTGATTATTATGTGGGGCAGAGTTGAGTGAGAGACCAACAAAACTCCTTGTATAAAGATGAACTGAAGGCAAACATTATGGCTCTTATACATGTGGCTACCTACCTGTCCAGACTGAAACCCCATTGATTATTATGTGTGGGGCAAGAGTTGGTCAGAGACCAACAAAACTCCTTGTAATATCAAAGATGAACTGAAGGCAAACATTATGGCAGCACATCACCCCTTACATGTGGCTGCCTACCTGTCCAGACTGAAACCTGATGATTATTATTGTGGGGCAGAGGTTGAGTGAGAGACCAACAAAACTCCTTGTAATATCAAAGATGAACTGAAGGCAAACATTATGGCAGCACATCTACCCCTTACATGTGGCTACCTACCTTGTCAGACTGAAACCCCATTGATTATTATGTGTGGGGCAGAGTTGGTGAAGTCCAACAAAATATTTGTAATATCAAAGATGAACAGAGGCAAACATTATGGCAGCACATCACCCTTACATATGGCTACCTACACAGACTGGAAACCCCATTGATTATTATGTGTGGGAGCAGAGTTGAGTGAGAGACCAACGAAACTCCTTGTAATATCAAAGATGAACTGAAGGCAAACATTATGGCAGCACATCACCCCTTACATATGGCTGCAGACTGAGCCATTGATTATTATGTGTGGGGCAGAGTTGGTGAGAGACCAACAAAACTCTTGTAATATCAAAGATGAACTGAAGGCAAACATTATGGCAGCACATCACCCCTTGCATATGGCTACTACCTGCCCAGACTGAAGCCCCATTGATTATTATGTGTGGGGCAGAGTTGAGTGAGAGACCAACAAAACTCCTTGTAATATCAAAGATGAACTGAGGGCAAACATTATGGCAGCACATCACCCTTACATATGGCTACCTACCTGCCCAGACTGGAAACCCCGGCCCAAGTTATTATGTGTGGGGCAGAGTTGAGTGAAGAGACCAACAAAACAATATCAGAATGAGCTGGGCTTAAACATTATGGCAGCACATCACCCCTTACATATGGCTACCTACCTGCCCAGACTGAAACCCCATTGAGATTGTGTGAGGCAGTTGAGTGAGAGACCAACAAAACTCCTTGTAATATCAAAGATGAACTGAAGAGCAAAACATTATGGCAACTTTGCTCCCACCCCTTACATATGGCTACCTGCCCAGACTGAAACCCCATTGATTATTATGTGTGGGGCAGGTTGAGTGAGAGACCAACAAAACTCCTTGTAATATCAAAGATGAACTGAGAGGCAAACATTATGGCAGCACATCACCCCTTACATATGGCTACCTACCTGTCCAAGACTGAGAACCCAAGAGGCCAAGATTCAGCCCCATGTGTGGGGCAGAGTGGATGAAGAGACCAACAAAACTCCATGTAATATCAAAGATGAACTGAAGGCAAACATTATGGCAACCACCGCTCTTCCCCTTACATATGGCTACCTACCTGTCCAGACTGAAACCCCATTAGTTATTATGTGTGGAGCGAGGTTGGTGGTCAACAAAACTCCTTGTAATATCAAAGATGAACTGACAAACATTATGGCAGCACATCACCCCTTACATATGGCTACTTACTATGTCAGACTGTAAACCCCATTGATTATTATGTGTAGGGCAGAGGAGTTGAGTGAAGACCAACAAAACTCCTTGAAATATCAAAGATGAACTGAAGGCAAACATTATGGCAGCACATCACCCTTACATATGGCTACCTACCTGTCCAGACTGAAACCCCATTGATTATTATGTGTGGGGCAGAGTTGAGTGAGAGACCAACAGAACTCCTTGTAACCTCAAAGATGAACTGAAGGCAAACATTATGGCAGCACATCACTTGTCACATGGCTACCTACCTGTCCAGACTGAAACCCCATTGATTATTATGTGTGGGGCAGGGTTGAGTGAGAGACCAACAAAACTCCTTGTAATAAGATGAGGCAGAGGCAAACATTATGGCAGCACATCACCCCTTACATATGGCTACCTACCTGTCAGACTGAAACCCCATTGATTAGCATATTGAGGCAGAGTTGAGTGAGGCCAACAAAACTCCTTGTAATATCAAAGATGAACTGAAGGCAAACGTTAGCAAACATCACCCCTTACATATGGCTACCTACCTGTCCAGACTGAAACCCAATGATTAACTGTGTGGGGCAGAGTTGAGTGAGAGACCAACAAAACTCCTTGTAATATCAAGGAATGAACTGACAAACATTGGCCAGCACATCACCACACATGTGGCTACCTACCTGCAGACTGAAACCCCATTGATTATTATGTGTGGGGCAGAGTTGAGTGAGAGACCAACAAAACTCCTTGTAATATCAAAGATGAACTGAAGGCAAACATTATGGCAGCACATCACCACTTACATGTGGCTACCTACCTGTCCAGACTGAAACCCCATTAGGATTATTATGTGTGGGGCAGAGTTGGAGTGAGAGACCAGCAAAACTCCTTGTAATATCAAAGATGAACTGAGGCAAACATTATGGCAGCACATCACCCCTTACATATGGCTACCTACCTGTCCAGACTGGGAAACCCCATTGATTATTATGTGTGGGGGGCCAGAGTTGAGTGAGAGACCAACAAAACTCCTTGTAATATCAAAGATGAACTGAAACCAAACATTGTGGCAGCACATCACCACTTACATATGGCTACCTACCTACAGACATGAGCATTGATTATTCATGTGTGGGAGCAGAGTTGGTGGGGTAACAAAACTCCCTTTAGCAATATCAAAGATGAACTGAAGAGCCAAACATTATGGCAGCACATCACCACTTACATATGGCTACCTACCTGTCCAGACTGAAACCCCATTGATTATTATGTGTGGGGCAGGAGTTAGGTGAGAGACCAACAAAACTCCTTGTAATATCAAAGATGAACTGAAGGCAAGGATTATGGCAGCACATCACCCTTACATATGGCTACCTACCATGTCAGACTGAAACCCCCATTGATTATTATGTGGTGGGGCAGGTTGAGTGAGAGACCAACAAAACTCCTTGTAATATCAAAGATGAACTGAAGGCAAACATTATGGCAGCACATCACCCCTTACATATGGCTACCTACCTGTCCAGACTGAAACCCCATTGATTATTATGTGTGGGGCAGAGTTGGTGAGAGACCAACAAAATTCCTTGTAATATCAAAGATGAACTGAAGGCAAACATTATGGCAGCACATCACCCCCACATATGGCTACCTACCTGTCCAGACTGGAGCACATTGATTATTATGTGTGGAGGCAGGGCTGGGTAGAGACCAGCAAAACTCCTTGTGTCATCAAAGATGAACTGAAGGCAAACATTATGGCAGCACATCACCCCTTACATATGGCTACCTACCTGTCCAGACTGAAACCCCATTGATTATTATGTGTGGGGCAGAGTTGGGTGAGAGACCAACAAAACTCCTTGTAATATCAAAGATGAACTGAAGGCAAACATTATGGCAGCACATCACCCCTTACATATGGCTACCTACCTGTCCAGACTGAAACCCCATTGATTATTATGTGTGGGGCAGAGTTGAGTGAGAATCGCAAAACTCTGTACAATATCAAAGATGAACTGAAGGCAAACATTGTGGCAGCACATCACCTTACATATGGCTACCTACCTACCCAGACTGAAACCCCATTAGTTATTATGTGTGGGCAGAGTTGACCAAAGAGACCAGCAAGCTCCTTGTAATATCAAAGATGAACTGAAGGCAAGGATTATGGCAGCACATCACCCTTACATATGGCTACCTACCTACCCAGACTGAAACATTGATTATTATGTGTGGGGCAGAGTTGAGTGAGAGACCAACAAAACTCCTTGTAATATCAAAGATGAACTGAAGGCAAGGATTATGGCAGCACATCACCCCTTACATGTAGCCCTACCTACCCAGACTGAAACCCATTGATTATTATGTGTGGGGCAGAGTTGAGTGAGGGAGACCAACAAAACTCCTTGTAATATCAAAGATGAACTGAAGGCAAACATTATGGCAGCACATCACCCCTTACATATGGCTGCCTACCTGTCCAGACTGAAACCCCATTGATTATTATGTGTGGGGCAGAGTTGGTGAAGACCAACAAAACTCCTTGTAATATCAAAGATGAACTGAAGGCAAGGATTATGGCAGCACATCACCCCTTACATATGGCTACCTACCTACCCAGACTGAAACCCCATTGATTATTATGTGTGGGGCAGAGTTGACCAAGAGACCAACAAAACTCCTTGTAATATCAAAGATGAACTGAAGGCAAACATTATGGCAATACATCTTGCCATATGGCTACCTACCTGCAGACTGAAACCCCATTGATTATTATGTGTGGGGCAGAGTTGACCGAGAGACCAACAAAACTCCTTGTAATATCAAAGATGAACTGAAGGCAGGATTATGGCAGCACATCACCCCTTACATGTGGCTACCTACCTACCCAGGCTAGAAACCCATTAGTTATTATGTGTGGGGCAGGTTGAGTGAAGACCAACAAAACTCCTTGTAATATCAAAAGATGAACTGAAGGCAAACATTATGGCAGCACATCACCCCTTACATATGGCTACCTACCTGTCCAGACTGAAACCCCATTGATTATTATGTGTGGGGCAGAGTTGAGTGAGAGACCAACAAAACTCCTTGTAATATCAAAGATGAACCCAGAGAGGCAAACATTATGGCAGCACATCACCCCTTACATATGGCTACCTACCTGTCCAGACTGGAAACCCCATTGATTATTATGTGGGGCAGGGATTGAGTGAGAGACCAACAAAACTCCTTGTAATATCAAAGATGAACTGAAGGCAAGGATTATGGCAGCACATCACCCCTTACATGCTGGCTACCTACCTACCCAGACTGAAACCCCATTGATTATTATGTGTGGGGCAGAGTTGAGTGAGAGACCAACAAAACTCCTTGTAATATCAAAGATGAACTGAAGGCAAACATTATGGCAGCACATCACCCCCTTACATGTGGCTACCTACCTGTCCAGACTGAAACCCATTGATTGTGAGGCAGAGTTGAGTGAAGACCAACAAAACTCCTTGTAATATCAAAGATGAACTGAAAGGCAAGGATTATGACATTGCTCACCCTTACATATGGCTACCTACCTACCCAGACTGAAACCCCATTGATTATGTGGGGCAGAGTTGAGTGAAGACCAACAAAACTCCTTGTAATATCAAAAGATGAACTGAAGGCAAGCAATATGTGACGTCACCCATACATGTAGCTACCTACCTTCCAGATGGAAACCCCAGTTATTATGTGGGGCAGAGGTGGTGAGAGACCAACAAAACTCCTTGTAATATCAAAGATGAACTGAAGGCAAGGATTATGGCAGCACATCACCCCTTACATATGGCTACCTACACACCCAAGACTGAAACCCCATTGATTATTATGTGTTGGGGCAGAGTTGGGTGAGAGACCAACAAAACTCCTTGTAATATCAAAGATGAACTGAAGGCAAAGATTATGGCAGCATCACCCCTTACATATGGCTGCCTACCTGTCCAGACTGAAACCCCTTGATTATTATGTGTGAGGCAGTTTGAGTAGAACCAACAAAACTCCTTGTAGTAACAAAGATGAACTGAAGGCAAACATTATGGCAGCACATCACCCCTTACATATGGCTACCTACCTGTCCAGACTGAAACCCTTGGTTATTATGTGTGGGGCAGAGTTGAGTGAGAGACCAACAAAACTCCTTGTAATATCAGATGAACTGAAACCAAACATTAGCAGCAGCATACGCACCATATGGCTACCTACCTGTCCAGACTGAAACCCCATTGATTATTATGTGGGGCAGAGTTAGTGTGAGAGACCAACAAAACTCCTTGTAATATCAAAGATGAACTGAAGGCAAGGATTATGGCAGCACATCACCCCTTACATATGGCTACCTACCTACCCAGACTGAAACCCCATTGATTATTACTGTGGGGCAGAGGTTGACTGAGAGACCAACAAAACTCCTTGTAATATGAAGATGAACTGAAGGCAAACATTATGGCAGCACATCACCCCTTACATATGGCTACCTACAGACTAGAAACCCATTGATTATTATGTGTGGGGCAGAGTTGACTTCGAGACCAACAAAACTCCTTGTAATATCAAAGATGAACTGAAGGCAAGGATTATGACATCACCCCTTACATGTGGCTACCTACCTACCCAGACTGAAACCCATTGATTATTATGTGTGGGAGCTGAGTTGAGTGAGAGACCAACAAAACTCCTTGTAATAACAAAGATGAACTGAAGGCAAACATTATGGCAGCACATCACCCCTTACATATGGCTACCTACCTGTCCAGACTGAAACCCCATTGATTATTGTAACAGGGCAGAGTTGAGTGAGAGACCAACAAAACTCCTTGTAATAACAAAGATGAACTGAAGAGCAAACATTATGGCAGCACATCACCCACTTACATACAATACCTACCTACCCAGACTGAAACATTGATTATTATGTGTGGGGCAGAGTTGACCGAGAGACCAACAAAACTCCTTGTAATATCAAAGATGAACTGAAGGCAAACATTATGGCTGTCCACCCCTTACATATGGCTACCTACCCAGGCTGAAACCCCATTGATTATTATGTGTGGGGCAGAGTTGAGTGAGAGACCAACAAAACTCCTTGTAATATCAAAGATGAACTGAAGGCAAACATTATGGCAGCACATCACCTTTACATATGGCTACCTACCTGTCCAGACTGAAACCCCATTGATTATTATGTGCTGGGGCAGAGTTGAGTGAGAGACCAACAAAACTCCTTGTAATATCAAAGATGAACTGAAGGCAAACATTATGGCAGCACATCACCCCTTACATATGGCTACCTACCTGTCCAGACTGAAACCCCATTGATTATTATGTGCCAGGGCAGGTACAGGTGAGGCAACAAAACTCCTTGTAATATCAAAGATGAACTGAGAGGCAAACATTATGGCAGCACATCTGCCTTACATGCTGGCTACCTACCTGTCCAGACTGAAACCCCATTAGTTATTATGTGTGGGGCAGAGTTGAGTGAGAGACCAGCAAAACTCCTTGTAATATCAGGTGAACTGAGAGCAAACATTATGGCAGCACATCACTATACATATGGCTACCTACCTGTCCAGACTGAAACCCATTGATTATTATGTGTGGGGCAGAGTTGAGTGAGACCAACAAAACTCCTTGTAATATCAAAGATGAACTGAAGGCAAACATTATGGCAGCACATCTCACCCCTTACATATGGCTACCTACCTGTCCAGACTGAAACCCCATTGATTATTAATGTGTGGGGCAGAGTTGAGTGAAGACCAACTTGGCTTCTTGTAATATCAAAGATGAACTGAAGGCAAACATTATGGCAGCACATCACCCCTTACCTTATGGCTACCTACCTGTCCAGACTGAAACCCCATTGATTATTAGCCAGCAGGGCAGAGTTAAGGTGAGAGACCAACAAAACTCCTTGTAATATCAAAGATGAACTGAGGAAACAGAAACATTATGGCAGCATCCCCACCCCCTTACATATGGCTACCTACCTGTCCAGACTGAAACCCCATTGATTGTTATGTGTGGGGCAGGTTAATTGAGAGACCAACAAAACTCCTTGTAATATCAAAGATGAACTGAAGGCAAACATTATGGCAGCACATCACCCCTTACATATGGCTACCTACCTGTCCAGACTGAAACCCCATTGATTATTATGTGTGGGCAAGTGAGTGAGAGACCAACAAAACTCCTTGTAATATCAAAGATGAACTGAAGGCAAACATTATGACACATCACCCCTTACATATGGCCTGCTTTCTACCTGTCCAGACTGAAACCCCATTGATTGTGCTAATGAGGCAGAGTTGAGTGAGGGGCCAACACAAAACTCCTTGTAATATCAAAGATGAACTGAAGGCAAACATTATGGCAGCACATCACCCCTTACATATGGCTACCTACCTGTCCAGACTGAAACCCCATTGATTATTATGTGTGGGGGCAGAGTTGGGTGAGAGACCAACAAAACTCCTTGTAATATCAAAGATGAACTGAAGGCAAACATTATGGCAGCACATCACCTTACATATGGCTACCTACCTGTCCAGACTGAAACCCCATTGATTATTATGTGTGGGGCAGGAGTTGAGTGAGGCCAGCAAACTCCTTGTAATATCAAAGATGAACTGAAGGCAAACATTATGGCAGCACATCACACCACATATGGCTACCTACCTGCCCAGACTGAAACCCCATTGATTATGTGTGGGGCAGAGAGTTGGTGGGGGAACCAACAAAACTCCTTGTAATATCAAAGATGAACTGAAGGCAAAGATTATGACGACATCACCCCTTACCTTGTGGCTACCTACCTGCAGACTGAAACCCCATTAGTTATTATGTGTGGGGCAGAGTTGGTGAGAGACCAACAAAACTCCTTGTAATATCAAAGATGAACTGAAGGCAAAATTGGCAGCACATCACCTTACATATGGCTACCTACCTGCCCAGACTGAAGCCCACATTGATTATTATGTGTGGGAGCAGGATTGGTGAGAGACCAACAAAACTCCTTGTAATATCAAAGATAAACTAAAAGGCAAGGATTATGGCAGCACATCACCACTTACATATGGCTACCTACCTGCCCAGACTGAAGCACTTGATTATTATGTGTGAGGCAGAGTTGAGTGAGAGACCAACAAAACTCCTTGTAATATCAAAGATGAACTGAAGGCAAACATTATGGCAGCACATCACCTTACATATGACCTACCTGCCCAGACTGAAACCCCATTGATTATTATGTGTGGGGCAGAGTTGGGTGAAGACCAACAAAACTCCTTGTAATATCAAAGATGAACTGAAGGCAAACATGCAAGCACATCACCCCTTACATATGGCTACCTACCTGTCCAGACTGAAAACCCCATTGATTATTATGTGTGGGGCAGAGGTTGAGTGAGAGACCAACAAACTCCTTGTAATATCAAAGATGAACTGAAGGCAAACATTATGGCAGCACATCACCACACTTACATATGGCTACCTACCTGTCCAGACTGAAACCCCATTGATTATTATGTGTGGGGCAGAGAGTTGAGTGAAAGACCAACAAAACTCCTTGTAATATCAAAGATGAACTGAAGGCCAAACATTATGGCAGCACATCACCTTACATATGGCTACCTACCTGTCCAGACTGAAACCCCGTTGATTATTATGTGTGGGGGCAGAGTTGAGTGAGAGACCAACAAAACTCCTTGTAATGTCAAAGATGAACTGAAGGCAAACATTATGGCAGCACATCACCCCTTACATATGGCTACCTACCTGTCCAGACTGAAACCCCATTGATTATTATGTGTGGGGCAGAGTTGAGTGAGAGACCAACAAAACTCCTTGTAATATCAAAGATAAACTAAAGGCAAGGATTATGGCAGCCCCTCACCCCCTTACATATGGCTACCTACCTGCCCAGAATGAAACCCCATTGATTATTATGTGTGGGGCAGAGTTGAGTGAAGACCAACAAAACTCCTTGTAATATCTAAAGATGAACTGAAGGCAAACATTATGGCAGCACATCACCCCTTACATATGGCTACCTACCTGTCCAGACTGGAAACCCCATTGATTATTATGTGTGAGGCAGAGGTTGGGTGAGAGACCAACAAAACTCCTTGTAATGAATGAACTGAAGGCAAACATTATGGCAGCACATCACCCCTTACATATGGCTACCTACCTGTCCAGACTGAAACCCATTGATTATTATGTGCAGGGCAGAGTTGAGTGAGAGACCAACAAAACTCCTTGTAATATAGAAGATAAACTAAAGGCAAGGATTATGGCAGCATCACCCCTTACATATGGCTACCTACCTGCCCAGAATGAAACCCCATTGATTATTATGTGTGGGGCAGAGTTGAGTGAGGGCAACAAACTCATGGCAATATCAAAGATGAACTGAAGGCAAACATTATGGCAGCACATCACCCCTTATGTAGCTGCCTACCTGTTCCAGACTGAAACCCCATTGATTATTATGTGTGGGGCAGGGTTCAGGTAAGAGACCAGCAAAACTCCTTGTAATATCAAAGATGAACTGAAGGCAAACATTATGGCAGCACATCACCCCTTACGCTGGCTACCTACCTGCAGACTGAAACCCCATTGATTATTATGTGTGGGGCAGAGTTGAGTGAGAGACCAACAAAACTCCTTGTAATATCAAAGATGAACTGAAGGCAAAGATTATGGCAGCATCACCCCTTACATGTGGCTACCTACCTGCCCAGACTGAAACCCCCTTGATTATTGTGTGTGGGGCAGAGTTGAGTGAGGGGAACCAACAAAACTCCTTGTAATATCAAAGATGAACTGAAGGCAAAGATTATGGCAGCACATCACCCTTGCATATGGCTACCTACCTGTCCAGACTGAAACCCCGTTGATTATTGTGTGGCTGAGGCAGGAGTTGAGTAGAGGCCAACCGACTCCTTGTAATATCAAAGATGAACTGGGCAAGGATTAACAGCAGCATCACACACCCTTACATATGGCTACCTACCTGTCCAGACTGAAACCCCTTGATTGTTATGTGTGGGAGCAGAGTTGAGTGAAGCCAACAAAACTCCTTGTAATATCAAAAGATGAACTATGAAGGCAAGGATTATGGCAGCACATCTTACTTACATATGGCTACCTACCTGTCCGGGCTGAGAAACCCATTGATTATTATGTGTGGGGCAGAGTTGAGTGAGAGACCAACAAAACTCCTTGTAATATCAAAGATGAACTGAAGGCAAGGATTATGGCAGCACATCACCACTTACATATGGCTACCTACCTGTCAGACTAAAACCCCATTGATTATTATGTGAGGCAGGATTGGGTAGAAGACCTTAAAACTCCTTGTAATATCAAAGATGAACTGAAGGCAAAGTTATGGCAGCACATCACCACTTACATATGCCAGCTACCTACCTGTCAGACTGAAGCAGTGATTATTATGTGTGGGGCAGAGGTGGGTGAGAGACCAACAAAACTCCTTGTAATATCAAAGATGAACTGAAGGCAAACATTTGTGGCAGCACATCACACATACATATGGCTACATGCCTGCTCCAGACTGAAAACCCCTTGATTAACCTTGACATGGGGCAGGGTTGGGTAAGGGGAAGCCAACAAAACTCCTTGTAATATCAAAGATGAACTGAAGGCAAAGATTATGGCAGCACATCACCACACTTACATGTGGCTACCTACCTGTCAGACCAAACCCCATTGATTGTGTAATACATGGGGCAGAGTTGGTCAGAGACCAACAAAACTCCTTGTAATATCAAAGATGAACTGAAGGCAAAGATTATGGCAGCATCACCCCTTACATATGGCTACCTACCTGTCCAGACTGAAACCCTTGAGATGTTATGTGCAGGAGACCGGAAGTTGGTGAGAGACCAACAAAACTCCTTGTAATATCAAAGATGAACTGAAGGCAAACATTATGGCAGCACATCACCACTCACATATGGCTACCTACCTGTCCAGACTGAAACCCTTGATTAATATGTGTGGGGCAGGAGGTTAGGGTGGAGACCAACAAAACTCATGTAATAATAAAGATGAACTGAAGGCAAAGATGTGCTTGCTCACCCACTTACATATGGCTACCTACCTCGTCTAGACTGAAACCCCATTGATTATTATGTGTGGGGCAGGAGTTGGTGAGAGACCAACAAAACTCCTTGTAATATCAAAGATGAACTGGAAGGCAAAGATTATAGCGGCACATCACATACATATGGCTACCTACCTGTCCAGACTGGAAACCCCTTGATTATTATGTGTGGGAGGGCAGAGTTGAGTGAGAGACCAACAAAAACTCCTTGTAATGTCAAAGATGAACTGAAGGCAAGGATTATGGCAGCACATCACCCGTACATGTATAGCTACCTACCTGTCCAGGCTAGAGCCCATTGATTATTATGTGTGGGGCAGAGTTGAGTGAGAGACCAACAAAACTCCTTGTAATATCAAAGATGAACTGAAGGCAAAGGTGTGGCACATCACCCCTTACACTTCTGTGGCTACCTACCTGTCCAGACTGGAAACCCCCTGATTATTATGTGTGGGGCAGAGTTGGAGTGAGAGACCAACAAAACTCCTTGTAATATCAAAGATGAACTGAAGGCAAAGATTATGGCAGCACATCTGCCCATGTGGCTACCTACCTGTCCAGACTGAAACTGCATTGATTATTATGTGTGGGGCAGAGTTGAGTGAGAGACCAACAAAACTCCTTGTAATATGTAAAGATGAACTGAAGGCAAAGATTGGCAGCACATCACCACTTACATATGGCTACCTACCTGTCCAGACTGAAACCCCATTGATTATTATGTGTGGGGCAGAGTTGGTGAGGAAGACCAACAAAACTCCTTGTAATATCAAAGATGAACTGAAGGCAAAGATTATGGCAGCACATCACCACTTACATATGGCTACCTACCTGTCCAGACTGAAACCCCCTTGATTATTATGTGTGGGGCAGAGTTGGTGAGAAGACCAACAAAACTCCTTGTAATATCAAAAGATGAACTGAAGGCAAAGATTATGGCAGCACATCACCACTTACATATGGCTACCTACCTGTCCAGACTGAAACCCCATTGATTATTATGTGTGGGGCAGAGTTGGTGAAGACCAACAAAACTCCTTGTAATATCAAAGATGAACTGAAGGCAAAAGATTATGGCAGCACATCACCCCCTTACATATGGCTACCTACCTGCCCAGACTGAAACCCCCTTGATTATTATGTGGGGCAGAGTTGAGTGAGAGACCAACAAAACTCCTTGTAATATCAAAAAGATGAACTGAAGGCAAGGTATGACACATCACCCCTTACATATGGCCACCTACCTGTCCAGACTGAAACCCAATTGATTATTATGTGTGGGGCAGAGTTGAGTGAGAGACCAACAAAACTCCTTGTAATATCAAAGATGAACTGAAGACAAAATTATGGCAGCACATCACCCCTTACATATGGCTACCTACCTGTCAGACTGAAGCCCATTGATTATTATGTGTGGGGCAGAGTTGAGTGAAGACCAACAAAAACTCTTGTAATATCAAAGATGAACTGAAGGCAAAGATTATGGCAGCACATCACCCCTTACATATGGCTACCTACCTGTCCAGACTGGAAACCCCCTTGATTATTGTATGTGTGGGGCAGGGATTGAGTGAGGAAACCCAACAAAACTCCTTGTAATATCAAAGATGAACTGGTAAGGTGTGGCAGCACATCACCACTTACATATGGCTACCTACTGTCCAGACTGAAACCCCATTGATTATTATGTGTGGGGCAGAGTTGAGTGAGAGACCAACAAAACTCCTTGTAATATCAAAGATGAACTGAGCAAAGATTATGGCAGCACATCACCACTTACATATGGCTACCTACCTGTCCAGACTGGAAACCCCCTTGATTATTATGTGTGGGGCAGAGTTGAGTGAAGACCAACAAAACTCCTTGTAATATCAAGATGAACTGAAGGCAAAGATTATGGCAGCACATCACCACTTACATATGGCTACCTACCTGTCCAGACTGAAACCCCATTGATTATTATGTGTGGGGCAGAGTTGAGTGAAGACCAACAAAACTCCTTTGTAATATCAAAGATGAACTGAAGGCAAAGATTATGGCAGCACATCACCCCTTACATATGGCTACCTACCTGCCCAGACTGAAACCCCCTTGATTATTATGTGTGGGGCAGAGTTGAGTGAGAGACCAACAAAACTCCTTGTAATATCAAAGATGAACTGAAGGCAAAGATTATGGCAGCACATCACCCCTTACATATGGCCACCTACCTGTCCAGACTGAAACCCCATTGATTATTATGTGTGAGGGCAGGTTGAGTGAGAGACCAACAAAACTCCTTGTAATATCAAAGATGAACCAGACGCAAGGATTATGACACATCACCACTTACATATGGCTACCTACCTGCCCAGACTGAAACCCCATTGATTATTATGTGTGGAGCAGAGTTGGTGAGAGACCAACAAAACTCCTTGTAATATCAAAGATGAACTGAAGGCAAGGATTATGGCAGCACATCACCCCTTACATATGGCTACCTACCTGCCTTCAGACTGGAAACCCCATTGATTATTATGTGTGGGGGCAGAGTTGAGTGAGAGACCAACAAAACTCCTTGTAATATCAAAGATGAACTGAGAGGTGAGTTAGCATTATCACCTTACATGTGGCTACCTACCTGTCCAGACTGAAACCCCATTGATTATTATGTGTGGGGCAGAGTTGAGTGAGAGATAACAAAGCTCTTGTAATATCAAAGATGAACTGAGAGGCAAAGATTATGGCAGCACATCACCCTTACCTTGGCTACCTACCTGTCCAGACTGAAACCCATTGATTATTATGTGTGGGGCAGAGTTGAGTGAAGAGACCAACAGGCACCTTGTAATATCAAGGTGTGAACTGAAGGCAAGGATTATGGCAGCACATCACCACTTACATATGGCTACCTACCTGTCCAGACTGAAACCCCATTGATTATTATGTGTGAGGCAGAGTTGAGTGAAGACCAACAAAACTCCTTGTAATATCAAAGATGAACTGAAGGCAAGGATTATGGCAGCACATCACCACTTACATATGGCTACCTACCTGTCCAGACTGGAAACCCCATTGATTATTATGTGTGAGGCAGGTTGAGTGAGAGACCAGCAAAACTCCTTGTAATATCAAAGATGAACTGAAGGCAAGGATTATGGCAGCACATCACCCTTTACATATGGCTACCTACCTGTCCAGACTGAAACCCATTGATTATTATGTGTGGGGCAAGAGTTGAGTGAGAGACCAACAAAACTCCTTGTAATATCAAAGATGAACTGAAGGCAAGGATTAGCACATCACCCCCTTACATATGGCTACTACCTGCCAGACTGGGAAACCCCCTTGATTATTATGTGTGGGGCAGAGTTGAGTGAGAAGACCAACAAAACTCCTTGTAATATCAAAGATGAACTGAAGGCAAGGATTATGGCAGCACATCACCCCTTACATATGGCTACCTACCTGCCCAGACTGGAAAACCCCCTTGATTATGTGTGGGCAGAGTTGAGTGAGAGACCAACAAAACTCCTTGTAATATCAAAGATGAACTGAAGGCAAGATTATGGCAGCACATCACCCCTTACATATGGCTACCTACCTGTCCAGACTGAAACCCATTGATTATTGTGTGGGGCAGAGTTGAGTGAGAGACCAACAAAACTCACTTGTAATATCAAAGATAAACTGAAGGCAAGGATTAGCCTTTGTACCCCTTACATATGGCTACCTACCTGCCCAGACTGAAACCCCCTTGATTATTATGTGTGGGGCAGAGTTGAGTGAGAGACCAACAAAACTCCTTGTAATATCAAAGATGAACTGAAGGCAAGGATTATGGCAGCATCACCCCTTACATGTAGCTACCTACCTGCCCAGACTGAAACCCCATTGATTATTATGTGTGGGGCAGAGTTGAGTGAGAGACCAACAAAACTCCTTGTAATATCAAAGATAAACTGAAGAGGCAAGGATTATGGCAGCATCACCCCTTACATGTAGCTACCTACCTGCCCAGACTGAAACCCCTTGATTATTATGTGTGGGGCAGAGTTGGTGGGTAGAGACCAACAAAGCTCCTTGTAATATCAAAGATAAACTGAGGCAAAGGATGCCCAACGCTTCCTCACCCCTTACATATGGCTACCTACCTGCCCAGACTGAAACCCCCTTGATTATTATGTGTGGGGCAGAGTTGGTGAAG
>JBBBDQ010016462.1:0-46230 GCA_037127315.1 Ascarosepion bandense | reverse complement strand
TAAATGAAAGGATCGCCGTTCGTATTTGCTAGAAGGGTTGATTAACTAAAAATTATTAAAACTTTTGACGAGAAATACCATAAAATATGAATTTCATTTGTGAATGTAAGGACAATTCCCGTTCATCTTCTAATTTCGGTATCTGGAACAATTAATATATAGGCAAATATCGATAAAAATAACCTGAAGTTGTTGCATCTGTAGGGGAAAGGAATTATGTTATTCACATTAAGATAGGTACCGCCAATTAAATCACTGCTCATTTTCGATCCCTCAATTTAAATTTAATTTTTAAAAAGAAAATGTTTTCTTGAAGCTTTAATTGTATTTAATTGAAAGCCAATAGATTACATCTACTAATTACAGTAAGCAAAATACCCTCTGGTTTAGTTCAAACCGAAATTATTATGCCTTTTATTTGGTTCAGTATTTAATTGCTAATTTTGTTTCAAGTATTCCCAATTAATGAAAATTTATATAATCTAAATTTAATTCTTTTGGCCATCAAATTCAATGCATTTCGAAAAGAATCTTGGATTTAAAGATTTGACAAATTAAGTGAAGACTTCTCCAATTTAATCTTGATTAAAATATTCCTGATGACAAACATCCCCCAAAAGTGGTTTCTGAGGCTGTTTGGTGGAGTGAACCGGAAGGGTTAAAAAAGCATTTTATTTTTTTCACTCCTCAGAATATCATTTTTTAAAAATTGAAATGTAATCACAGTAAGTAAAAATGACACCTATATCTATGTAATCTGCTGTTTGAATTGACAGCCTACAATTTCAAATTAGTCTTCTATCAACATAATTTTCAATAATTTGAATTTGGATAGTATTTTTTTGTTTGTTTGTCGATCAATACATTCAAATTTCTTCATTACTACCAATAAACTACCGAAAAACACCAATTTTGGACACAAAGCATCATTCCAATATAACACATCATATCATCTACGCTGAGGACATGTTCAGCAAAGCTGTAACTGTCTGTCATTTTGGCATGAAAACAAATCAGAAAAACAAAGAAAAATAACTTTCTGTTCAAATGTTCTGTACTCGTATCAAGATGGTTTTTTTAAAATTTCTTGAAATTTGATGTTTAACTAAACTTTTTATGCTTAATTTTTAGAGTTCTGGTTGTCTGGAAAGAGAGGTGTGGATGTCTGCCAAGGACCTTCTACAAAGTTGTGAGAAATCAACATCAAGAAAATATAGGAAATGAGAAAAATTGATGAAGCGATTCACTACTCAAATCATCTCAGAGATCAATCAGAAGTCTTAGTCCTCTGATGATTGTGAAGAGAACATCAAGCTGAGTGTCCAAGGATCTATTGACCAAGGAGATTAACTTTTTTTAAACTATTTGTCTGAAAATACAAAAGTTCTCTATTGTGAATATAGAAGAACTGAAATATTGTGCTGAGATGTTGATAAGAAATGACCTTTGTTATAAACAGAAAAAGATAAACATTGAGCAAATCTCTCTCTCTCTCTCTCTATATATATATATAAAATTCCAGGTGAAGAGGACTCACAAGGTTTAACTATTTTGAGTGCCGTGGCATTTATTTTATTATGAAATATGCTCAATATAATGAATATTATAGAGCGAATATAAATTTATATAGGTAGTACTAAGAATACTCTAAAAAAACAGTATTTACCAGCAATAACTCTTCATTTAATAATTACAAATACAAAATAGAACATTCCTATCAAAATACTGGTATCTAAAGAACAAAAACAACACCCACATTAAAGTGGAAAATTCTAAAAGTTCATTATGTTTATACAAAACTATATATTATTAAATCACTTGAGAATAAAAATCTATTAAATAAACGCAATGAGATAAATGTCATATGTAGACATTGCAAAATATTCACATTAGAAAAATGGATAAATCTAAATGAAATAACATGTATAATCAACAAAGGCGAAGGGAAAATAATTACTGACAAACTATCAAAATAAAATAAATTAAAACATAAAATTATTTATATATAAAAAAAATTTATTTATAAAAAGCTTTACAAAAAATAAATATATATTAGAAATATGGTATAAGGATAGCATATGAAATTAAGTTAAAAATATTTTTACTTATAAATCAAAGATTTCAGAAAAAATTACAACTAGAGACCAAAAATGATAAGAAAATGAAAAGGACAGCCTGGTACCAAATGGGTACATCACATCAAAGACAAACTACAAAAATGAAAAAGTAAAGTGACAAGATTAAGTTGGGGAAGTGCAAGTTGACACTTGACCATAAAGGAGGGAAAAGAAGAAAGAAAAGATAAGGGAAGAGAAAAAAAAGAGAAAAAGTACGGGGCTCTTGGGGCCAAATTCCAAAAATGAGTCTTCACTCTGATTAGTTGAAGAAACAGCAAACTGAAGGTTTTTGTATTTAAATGTAAATCATCTGTACAACCATTATCAAGCATTGCCTGATGAAGAGAATCTATCTCGAAACATAGAAATTTACATGTTGCAAATGTACAATTAATTCATAATGATATGTATAGATATATATGTATAGAGAGAATCTCAGTAATGGAGATTCTTATCTCTACAAGTAACATTTGGTCATTCAGTGAATAATATAACTGAAGTGATGAATTTTAAAAGTTTCATTTTAATTCTCTATAGCACTTTCATTTTCATTTGGTTGTTCTGCTTCCATCAAGAAATGGACGAAGCTTAAAACGTCCAAAATCTCCTTCGCTTTATTTGCCTGTCCTGTCATCATTTGTATTGAATTAAAATGAATTCTTAGAGGCGAATTAAAATTCCTCTTAACTTGAATACTACTTTAACTATTTCAATTTTATTGGTTTTTCTTTGGTGCTCTAACAGACATTAGGGAGGTTTAATAAATTTATTGGTTTTTCTTTGGTGTTTCAGCCAGACATTAGGGAGGTTTCATTAAACTGTGAGGCAATTTTGAACCGCAAACACATTTATTGCATATTGGGTAAAAAAAATTATAATTCACTCTTTTATTTTGCACCCAAGAGTAAAAATATGAAAGTTTTGCATTTTTTTTATCTAATGTCAAATGTGCTGCCAAATTGTTTTTTTGCTTTTTGGGATTTTTTGTCTTGTGTTGTTTTTTGTTTTATTTGTATTGCTTCTCCCACTTTGATGAAAATTTGACATCATTTTTGAAATCAGCTGCCAATTTGACCTCATCGAATCTATCAGATTTACTATTAGTACCGAGAAAATAAGAAACCGAGTTGACAACTGATGATACCAAGAAGTTCATTTATAAAATTAGCTGCTAATTAGAGCTTATCTTGTCCATGAGATTACCAATTAAGTCAGGAGTAAATTAATATCAAGTTGGAGAATTTATATCAATAGAGTGATTTTTTAAAATCAGCTGCCAATTTGACTTTATCAAGTCAATCAGATTTACTTTTAACAAAGGAGTAAATAGTTACCATGTTGAAAATTGACGATATCAAAAAGAGCATTTTTGATATCAGTTCCAATTTTCTCTCATCAAATCAAACGTATTTACTATTAAGACAGTAAACAGTTCCTGAGTTGTCAACTGATGATATCAAGAAAGTCATTCTTGAAATCAGCTGTCAATATAATATAATCAAATTGGTCAGTTTTATTATTAAAATACATGTAAATAAACACTGTGTTGAGCACTGATGATATCAAATAGGTAACTTTGGAAACAGCTACTGTGATCTTATCAAATCAATCAGAATTATTATTAATTGAATAGGCACTGAGTTGAGTACTGACGATAGCAAAAAAGTCATTTTGGAAATCAGCTGCACAATTTCTTCTTATCAAATCAAGAAGATTTACTGTTAAAACAGGAGTAGATAAATACAGAGGTGTGAACTGGATGACAGCAAGATCATTTTTGAAATCAGCTGATAATTTGATAGACCGTAAATTGATCAGACTTATCATTAAGACAGGAGTAAAACAGTCACTGATTTGAGCAATGTTGCTATCAAGAAGGTCACTTTTAAAAACAGATGCTAATTTGCTCATCAAATCAATCAGATCAGCTTTTAATTCAGGCGTAAATGGCTACATTGAGAATTGATATGAAGAATAAAGGTAATTTGAAATCAGCTGCCAATATGACTATTGAATTGACCAGATTTCCGTTTAAGAAAGGAGTAAATTGATACCAAGTTTAGAATTTTTGATATCAAGAGTTATTTTTTTAATTGCTTCCAATTTGACCTTATCAAATCATTCAGATTTATTATAAAATAGGAGTAAATACATACTGATTTGAGAATTGATGATATTAAGAAGGTAATGTTTTAAGTCAGTGACCAAAATGACCTTATCAAGTCAATCAGATTTACTTTAACAAAGGAGTAAAGAGATATAGAACTGAGAATTGATGATATCAAGAAAGTTGTTTTTGAAATCTGCTGTCAGTTTGACTTTGTCAAATCTATCAAATTAATTGTACATAATATCATGTAGGTCATTTTTTAAAACAGCTTCCGTTTTGATCTTATGAAATCAATCAGATTTACTCTTAAAACAGGAGTAAATAGATACTTTCTTCAGAACTGAGATATCAAAAAGAAGTCATTTTTTAAAAATCAACTCGCCACCTACATCAAATCGATCAGCTTTACCATTAAGACAGGAGTAAATAGAACTGTATGGAGAATTGATGATATCAAAAAGTTCATCTTTGAATTCAGCAGCCAATTTGATCCTGTTTAATTGATCAGATTTACTACTACAAGACGGGAGTAAATAAATACTGAGTTGAGAATTGATGATATCTAGCTCATTTTCTTTTAAATCCACTGCCAATTTAAACTCATTATATCGATCAGATTTACAATTGCGACAGGAATAAATAGACAGCAAGTTGAGAATTGATCAGTTTTCCAAATAAGGCAGGAGTAAATACATAGAGAGTTGCAAATTGATCATATCAAGAAGGTCATTTTATATCCCAGTTGCCAATTTGAACTTACCAATTAGGACAGGAGTAAATAGATACCATGTTGAGAATTGAGAACATCAAAAAGTTCATTTTTTAAATCAGCTGCCAAATTTAACTTTTTTTAAATTGATCATATGAAGAAGATCATTTTTATCACAGTTGTCAGATTTGAACCGAACTTACTAATTAAGACAGGAATAAATAGATACCAATTTCGAGAACTGAGGATATCAAATCAGCTGCTAATCTCACCTTATCAAATCAGATTGACTATTAATTATGAGTAAAAAGACACCGAGCTGAGATCTGTTGATATCAAGAAGGTCATTCTTAAAATTAGTTGCCAATCTTTGGACTTCATATCAAACTTATCAGATTTACAAGAGTAAATAGTTACCAAGTTGGAGAGAATATATGATATCAAGATCATTTTTTAAATCAGCTGCAAAATTGATACATTTGCTATAAAAAAGCAGTTACGTAATGTTACTTTTCCATTGTAAACTCTCCTAACAATTTGCAAACCAGCTAATTCAAATCAAAAACCAGATTTTTAACAAAATTTCTAATGGGTTAGAAGAGATTAAGAAAAATATTTTTTTAAATAATTAGAAAATAATTTGATCTTTCCTCTTGATAATAACAGAAACATTTCGATGGAGAAAGTTTGTTTATTTTTATTTTTTTTAATCATATCACCCCAAGCATGGCGAAAACGCTACTGATGCGCAGGGGGCGAAGAGTGAAAAGATTGGAAAAGAGAAAACCGGAAACCACAACCTAAATAGAAACAAGGGTTGAGCATCTTCACTCGTTCAATAGACGTGGGTGGAGGAACTGGGCGATAGTTTAGTCTATTCTACCCAATTAAAAAGAATAAACAATAAAAATAAAAAGAATGAAAAGATTGGCAAAGAGAAAAATCCCAAACCACAACTTCAAACAGGGAAATGGCGTCAGAGTACCTTCACCTGTTCAATAGACTTGGGTGGAGTGTGAACCAAGATAGTTTAGTCTATTCACTCCAATTAAAAAGAATAAACAATAAAAAATAAAAGAGTGGAAAAGATTGAAAAAGAGAAAACTGGAAACCACAACCTAAACAGGAAACAAGGGTTGAGCACCTTCACCTGTTCAATAGACTTGGGTGAGTGTGAACCGGCGATAGTTTAGTCTATCTACTCCAATTAAAAAGAATAAAACAATAAAAATAAAAGAGTGAAAAGATTGAAAAAGAGAAACCAAGTTCACAACCTAAACAGAAACAAGGGACGAGCATCTTCACCTGTTTATTAAGTTTGGGGCAGTTTTCATTCATACTGTACATTTTTTTCCCGATTTGGTGGAGATACCCACAAGAACATCATCAACCCGCCATTTCATTTTCCATTTTCGAGGCTATACAAGGCAGGTAATTTTTAGCTGTTATTTTAAATTCTATTAGACTTCCGTTACAAATCTGCGCAATTAGGTTTGCAATGTTTTACTTCCTGACCACTGACAATACTTTTTCTATTTATTCTAACATGAATACTCAAATGTTACCAAACTGCACAATTCCTTTCCTCATGATGCAACAACTGGGGTTTTTTTTTCGATCTTCGCCCAGATATTATTCATTCAAACACCAACGTAGAAGGCCAACAAGAATTTTACTGGATTCACAAATAAAATTCATATTTATGTGTATTTCTCGTAAGTTTTTCATAATTTCGTTAATCAGCACTTCATAAGAAGGCCAATCATTTTTTTCTAAAAAGTAATATTTTACATAGCAAAAAAATTCTAATAAGCATTTGAATAAAACATTTTGAAGTAATCGGTATTAAGGGTTCACATTAAATATTTTTATAAAATTCCTAGCTCAATTATTATATTATTTTATTTAATTTAATTTTAATTTGTTTATTAAAATACTTAAAGATGCAAGAAAAGAGAGAAACTGTAATTTGTATCTAGCAAAAATAGATATTGAGCGATCTTTGGACGATCATCTACCAATATAATAATCGAAAAATCTTGTTAATTGGCGGTTTTCCTTAAGGGACGGAGTGTCTGCTTTTCGTCGGTGGACGCAAATTTTCCGACACGATTTCTCGAATATTCACGCCGGTTGTTATAAACAAATATACTTTTTAATTATAAAAAAACAAAAAAAACATATTATCTAATGAAAGTAATTTTTGAAAATAATTAAAATTCTCGGAGTCTTTATTTATTTATTTTTTATATATATCACCCCGAGCAAGGTGGTAATGCCACTGATGTGCAGGGGGTTACGTAGGAGTGAAAAGATTGGAAAAGAGAAAAGCCGGAACCACATCCTAAACAGGGAACACGGGATGAGCCTCTTCACCTGTTCAATAGACGTGGGGTGGAGTATGAACCGAGCGACAGTTTAGTCTATCTTTACTCCAAATGATATATATATATATATATATATATCATATATATATATATATATATATATATATATATATGTGTGTGTGTGTGTGTGCTTGTACAACAACCTCAATCTTTTTAAATCCATACCAATTTGATTTTTATCATTAAAACATTTTTAGGACGCCTACAATTGTCTTGATGGATTTTTCTCTTTGTTCGACATAAGGGAATTAATGGTAGCATTATGATGTTCATTATTTTTATGGATTCGAACTACTATCAACGCAGACATTAGAAAGTCCTTAGCTACATCAAAACTCTAACTTCATTCATATCATCTACAGGTCCTCTACTGTGAATAATCATTGGTTTATGACTGTCATCTACAGTCTCACCCACCAATGGGGTGTAAAAGTAACTGGAAAGACTCCTCACTTTTATTTGACGTTTCGGCCATTTATGCTTCAGCTTTCTCGGATACTTGGAATTACCGTTAAAATAAAGTGTTTGGTTCGAAGTTCCAGCACCTGAAAGGCTGGAGTTAACAACAACCGAAACTTGTGAATATGACAATAAAGATATGGACAACACTCCGAACAATGTAAAATACTGTAAATTTAAAGTGTTATTAAATGCCTAAAATTGTACTGCTATTTGAAGTTTCAGCTATTAACTTATTTAATAAACATGTCTGAGTACAGACATCAAAAAATAAATAAATAAGGTGAAATGAATTAGATTTCGTTAATTTGAAAAGTGCCTAAGGTTCTATTTCTATTTTTATAAAAGAATATTTCGTTACTCTTAAAGGGATGCCAGATCTATTAATGTTAGAAGTTTTATTTTCTTTAATTCTGATTTGATTTGTGCTGCGAGTCAGTGTAGAAGAAAAGAAGATGACGTTGCTTTTGTAACAAAAAACAAAAAAAAAAGATAAAAATACTTATGTATTTCTAAATTCTGAGTGTGATGACTGTGAAAATCATTTTATTATCTTGGCGTTGACCTGAAATTTGAACACGGACAATGGGCGGCAGTCAGGAAAGACATACTCTCAGGTCGGAAGCAAGCCTGACTATTTTTCACGACTGCTAACTTATTCCTCCCACTTTCTGCTCTTGTCGTCTCCGCCTTTTATTTAATGCGTTCTGTCGTTTGTAGCCTTTCTCCATTACTTTCGTTCGAAAGAGCAGCAAATATTATTACATTACTGGTTCGGATTTCTTCTCCTCCCCGACACTTTCTTTTTCCTCTCACTTTAATTCTCATTATCTTTCACGCTCTTTCTTACTCTCTCTCTCCTTTGTCATTGTATCTCCGCATCTAATTGTTAAAATGGTTAACGAAGTCTATGCAGTAAAATTACATTTTATTCCTCCTCTTATCGAGAAGCATGATTAAATAGACGTATCTAGGTATTTTGCAAATACAATTCGCTCATACAACTAGCTACTTTTTTCATTCTCTTCGTCAATTCTTTCTATCTATCTGATATATGTACCTCCATTACGTCATTGAAAAAAAAACCCAAAAACGGCATAGTATGATTAAAAAAAGGTCCCAAACATAAAAAACAAACTTTTTTCCCTCAAAATGTTTATATTATTTTTAGGAAAGATCAAGTAGTTTTTAATTATTTAAAAAATTTTTAATCCTTTCTAACATTTTCGAAATTTCTTGAAATGTTTTGTTTTGAAAAAGTTTTGATTGATTTGTCGGCTAAGAAACGTTTTACTCCTGTTTTACAATGGACACCAAATGATTGCATTTGCCACTTTTTTTTAAGGTTAAAAACACATTAATTTGGGAATTCTCTCAAAAAATCAAATAATTGTTGGATTTTAATAAAACTTTCAAAGTATTCATTCACAAATGAATGAAATTACTTTGAAATTATTTTAAATTTTGATAATTTTTTTTTTACCTCTGTTACCCCCACTTCGTAAATCCATGAAATGTTAAACTTTCCGCAGTTGTCAAACTTTTTTTTATTAGTTCAACGCAGGACTCATTCGAGATATAAATCATCTATTTTTTTCATCTTAAGTTTGCTATCACTATCCGAAAACCTTCTCGAAGAGTAAAATAAAAAATGCAATAAAACTCTGATATAATTAAATTTGATAATCTTTTTAGTACTGGAATAAATAATAACTATTAAGGACATTATACTAAAAAAAAAAAAAAAATTTTATCAATTAATAATAAAATTTTAAAAAAATTGTTTTCATTTTTAAAATTTTTTATTATTAAATAATTTAATAATGTATAAACTTTAAAAATATTTTTAAAAAAATTTCAAAGAATTGACGGCGAGTGAACTTTTTTAGTTAGAGCTGATTAACATATTGTCTATCTAAAATTGAAAAGTTTAATAAAAATCGTTTACCCAAATATATTTAAAATTAATTAAATAAAAAAAAATTTGTGTGTAAATATGTTCATTTACGTTCGATTTTTGGTACTAAGTACGATGTTCCATAGGAGTCATAACATGTTTCCATAATTACATCCACAAGTACTATAAGAATTAATTCGATATTTTTATGACCTTCAAACTTAGTGATAAATTAATGATATGAAATATACATAAAAATGTTAGTAAATAACATGGAATAACTTTGTTTGGTTATTTTAATTTCATTCTTATTAAATTAAAGTTATTTTAAAGAAATTTAAATTTTTTAAATTTTTATTCGAAAAGCATATTCAAATATCTGGCTATAAATCTAAACTAACATTCTATTAAATATTATATAATTGCTGAAAATTATTATTCTAAATTTTACTATTTAGTTAAAAACCAAAAAAAAAAAATTAAAATGTTAAGTTTTTTGGCCCGTATTGTCGCCATACTTTCCGTCTGATCTCATAAAATCTTTTTTAAAACCTCTGCATTACGTAATCGTTGTGATGACAGGTAGGGCTACCGTAGTTTTTAGGTAGGTTGTTTTTATTATTATGTCATTCTGGCCAGAAAGGAATTATGACTTGATTGAAAACAGATGAGTAAGTTTTGTTTTAAAAATTGACTTAAATGACGTGTCAACGAGGTATATTTTAGTTTTTACGGAATTTTAAAACACAGAAAATTGGCAGCTGTTACATAGTGTTGACGAGATAATCGATCAGTAAAATGGTGGGAAATTTAACCGAATTTGTCCGATTTCAATAAAAATTAGATTAAAATCAATATAATTTCGGTTTAAAAAAATACCAGTGTATTTTTTTTTTTTCGGGAATTAAAATTTAATCTACTGGCTTTAATTAAACTAATTTTAAAGCTTGAAGATAAGTTATTTATTTTAAAAGTAAAATTTAAATTTAGGTGTGAAAAATATCTATCTATCATTATATCTATCTATCTATCTATATATATATATATATATAAGACGAATTAAGATAAGAGATGCCTTGTCTAGAAAAATAGCTAGTGAACTAGCCCAAGTCGACGTCATTGCTACTCTATAGAGAGATTTTAGTGAAACCTTGTCTTTATATGGCTTGCCATGACGAAGCTAAAATGCCTCCTTATTTACCATATAAATTTATACAGTTAGAGATAATAAGGTTTTCCTTGTTTCTCTCGGCTTAAAGTATTATAAAATTGGCGCCAATTTTTCAAATTTGAAATGATCTCACAGTTTTGAAACTCCAGTTTGTAAACCTAAGATTTTAACTCTTAAAATAATTTCGATCTCTTCTTCTTTGTGCCGTGTCTCTACTGGACGTTGGCGATCATTGTTCTCCACTATTTTCTTTCATTTGTAGTATTTAGTATAGTTTTTTTTTATTCAAACACCAACGTAGAAGGCCAACAAGAATTTTTACTTGGATTCACAAATAAAATTCATATTTGTATGTATTTCTCGTCGTAAGTTTTCATAATTTCGTTAATCAGCACTTCATAAATACGAAGGCCAATCATTTTCTTCTTCTCTAAAAAGTGATATTTTACATATCAAAAATTCTAATAATCATTTGAATAAATACTTTTGAAGTAATCGGTATTATGGGTTCACATTAAATATTTTTAGAAATTCAAGCCTAATTATTATATTATATTATTTTACTTTTGATACATTTTTATTAAAAATACGTAGATGCAATAAAAAACTGAAGTAAATTTTGTCTAGCAAAAATAGATATTGAAGTTATCTCCCCTTAGCTTTTCATTTTAATCTCGTTTTTGGGTTGTAAATTACTATAATTTTTTTTAAACAATTTTCCCTCTTCGGACGAAATAATCTTTCAAAATAAACTTTTAATATCTTTAGTCGTTATTTTGCATTAATAAAAAATCTTTCTGTCAATTTACGATTAGTTTTAAAACAGAAAATAGTATAAAAATACCTCTTACTCGAAATTTGAATGTGTTAATCGACAAACGAAATGATTTTTCGAAACTATTGAAAAATATAATTGATAAGTAAGAAGACTAATTTGAAGAATTGTAGGCTGTCAATTCAAACAGCAGATTACATAGATAGGGTGTCATTTTTACTTAATGAATGTGATTACATTCAATTTTTAAAATGATATTCTGAAAATTGAAAAATAAAACTTTTTTTAACCCTTTCGGTTCACTCCCACCCAAACAGCCTCGAAACCACTTTGAGGATGTTTGTCATCAGGAATATTTTTAATCAAGATTAAATTGGAGAAGTCTTCACTTAATTTATCAAATCTTTAAATCGAAGATTATTTCCGCCGTCACATTGCATTTGATGGCCAAAGAAGAATTAAGTTTAGATTATATAAACTTTTATTAATTGGGAATTCTTTAAAAGAAAATTAACAATTAAATACTGAACCAACTAAAGAGCATAATTGCCTCCTAAATGTTTTTAACAAATTTTCTCTGCCTTTGCGAAATGTACCTCCAGTCATTTTCGTAAACTAATTTGAAAATTAAGCTTTTAAAAATAAAAAAATTTTGAAGGTTTTTTTATTATATATGTATTTTAAAGGAAAGTAAAATGATTAAATTTACTAGCTTCCAGTAAACAAAATACTCTGGTGTATATTAAACAAATAAATTATACTGATTAGAATCTAAAATTTTCAATTTTTGATTTTTCAATTTTTGCGGCCATTTACATTTTTTTGGCCTTTGGTATAAACATTTGTTTTTTCGTTTTTACAAATGTTAGATTAATTTTTGTACGGAAGTTAAAAAAGAAAAATTTCAATACTGTAATTAATAGTGTGAATACGGTAGATGTAAATTATCAATTTCCTCCAACCTTTTGTAGTGTTTCTTTTCGTTTAATAAATTTTGTGGCACAAGGCCGAATTTGGGGCTATAGAAGCAGGTAACTTTCAGCCATTATCCTAAACTTGTGACATATCCGTGCATATAGGTCAATGTTTTTTCTTCCTGACCGCAACGTACCTTTCTCCTATTCTTAACATAAATAACGTTAATTGTTTGATCGTTACATTTTATTTTTTGTTTAAATTTCTTTAAATAAGTTAAAATAAAGAAATAATTTAGTCAGTGCCAATTAATAGTGTAGATGCAATGAATCGTTATCAATTTTTTGTACTCTTTCTTTTCGTTTAATAGAAAATTTTAAAATCGGAATGAAATAAAGTGTAATAATTATGAACAATGTAATTAAACAGTAGACACAAAATATTGAAAAGGTGAAGGGATTAACAAGCACCCAAAATTTTAATATCAAAACGGTAAGAAAATTAAAATAAATAAATAAATAAATAAAGCAATTAACTAAATCAAAATTTCTAACACGTGTTAAAAGATTAAAAAAATATTTTTAAATAATTAAAAAAATACTTTAATCTTTTTCTCTTGATAACGAAATATTTTGACGGAAAAGTTCGTTTTTATTACGTTTAATTATTTTTTTATTTTTACTTTCATGCATTTGAATATTTAAAAAATACCTTCACTAGCTTATCAAAGATTCTCTCACTATTTATTTTGTAAAATACAAAATTATGGCACAAGGCCTAAGAGGGGAGGGGGAGAGGTTGGTTCTCGCTTAACTATCCTATACCTAGCTAAACACTATCATCATTCATTCGTTACAATTGCTCGAGTCACCAAAAGCTATCCATCTACTCCCGTTCCTTCATACACCACAATGAGAAACTTACAAGGGACACCTAAAAGTGGAAGTAACCATGACAATAAAAATGTGTTATCATGCAATATAAAATAAGTGTACAATACATGTACAATATTATAAAATATTTAATGAAAAATGAAATGATGGGAGGGGGATGAACCCAAAAATAAACTAAAAATACAACAAATTTTTAAACTAAAATAATATTCAATGTTAGTAAGAACAAGTCCATCCCCAGAAAAAGCCGAGTGGCCGCTGTATTCCGCCAAATGGCGAAATCAAGCACACTCTAATAAGGAAGTGGGGAGAGTCAGAGGTAGCGGAATGGGACAAGAAAAGGCTGAACCAGCCGAGATAAAAGAGGAGACCAAAACAAACTGGGGAGTTTGGGAATCTCGACATGGATCATAACAAAGAGAAAGCCGGTAACAGGCCAGGAACCCATTCATTCACTTTAACTAGGTACACAAAGACAACTAAGCAACAGAGGAGGGTTCCAGAGGAATCCACCGATGTAACCAACAAAGATCTAAAAGAGAAAATCAAAAGATTAACCCCGTTCAAGCGAACCAGGCTCGCCACATTTACCCACACCTTTTGCTGAAGTCTGTCGAAGTCAAACGTTTCCAATCAGTTCTAATCTTTATTTTGAGCGTCAGCTCAAAATAACAGATCAGATCCTGATGTGAAAGACGCTGACCTCACTGAGACTTCCTCCGACCGCGTCGTCCAAATCACCCATTCGAGCCGTGGCTAGCAGCGACAGAAACACCATACGCTTCATCGAGAGAACGGGGGCGACACATTATCACAGGCGAATGCACGATCAATGAGCACAAGCTCTCGCGGCATGACAAGGCAATCAGCTCATGACCGGTCCCATAGAGGGCGAACGCGCGAACAATGGTAAAGCGTGCCGAAGCCGTTTCTTCAAGCCAAGGTTGCAGCGTTCACAATCTGGCAAATCCACTTGAGCCCCATATGAAGGCCTTGTCATTGAGAGGCAAGCGATTCGAGCTAATCGCCAGGTGAGCGAAAACTCAGAGTTGTTGAATAATGCTCCTGTTTCCCAAGACCAGAACGAGCGAAACTCATCCTCCGACAAGCGCAGCACATCACGTAATGAATCCTTTTGACGCCCTCCACTAACCCACGATAGAAGACTCTCCTAGGCCGTGAAAGGTCACTGGACCGTGGAATGGCCCGCAGGGCCATGAACTGTCGAGGAGAAAACTCGATCGCTCTCGAGGCTTACGGCACCGCCTCGAGATGGGAAGTGATAGTAAGGCTAGGGAACATATCCTCACTATCCTAAACGTAGGTCTTCGGAAATCGCTCGCCTGAGAAAAAACAACCTTGACGCAACTTATGGCCCATCAGATATGGCATTCCCAGACCCCCATGACACGGACGTTGGTAACAGACACGTTTGTCGACATAGTGTTTGCGTCCTCTCCGAAATGGAGAATAGCAAACGCTCGATCGCCTTCCTATGCCGTTTACAAAGTGGAAGTACTGACAGCTGGTAAAGGATAATGGAGGAGCATGCTCTGCCCACCGCCTCAGCCATACCCTTTAAGGACAAATTCCTTCGGCGCCAAGTCTTGGCCGACGCGCCTACGCTTTAGCAGTACTTCAGACCAATTTTTCTCCAACTGTAGGTCGGGCCCGAACCACCTCCAAGAATGCAGACCGAGCCCGTCCGTTGAAGTCGAAGACCCCAGGAGGGTCAGACCCTTCCAGGCGCCTAACCGCAAGCCGGACGACTTGTTGCGGTTAATCGTGGCCCCTGTCACCTGTTCGGCCTGCATTCAAGCGCCTTCTGTACCTGTCCCTGCGGGGAGGACACAGAAAGTAGTGACGTCATCGGCGTACATGGAAACCCTGGCTCGAGCACCACCAGGGACAGCGATTCCACGTGGGGCCGGACTGCACGCCCTGTCCCTTAGACAGCGAAGGAGGGGCTCCAACGCCAAAGCATAAAGTAGGGGCGACAGTGGACAACCCTGTCGGACCGACCTAGACAGCGCCAGAACGCCCGACAACTTTTCGTTCACCTGAACCACAGCCGTCGAGGGATTGATACAGGAGGCTAATCCAGCGGCGGAAGTTGGTTTCGAATCCAGCTGCCTGCAGGACAGCCGCCAGGTAACGATGGTCCAACCTATCAAATGCCTTGGACTGATCTAAATGGATCAGCGCTGCTTCGTCGTCGTCTTTATCCCCTGTGATCCGTACGTATCAGATGCAGGTTGCTCTGGTGTTCGTACATACAACAAGTCCTGTTCAGGTCCCACTTAGAAGACTCAACAACTAATTGCAAACGATTTGCAAGATGTAATAAAATCTTTAACTCTGTGTTTATGAGAGTTATGGGCCAGCTTAACCCTCTAGCTCCCTCCCCATCCTTACCTTTTCTCAACAGCGTGATCACACCCCTGGTGAACCGGTTGGGGATGGATCCTGCCGGAACCAGTTGTTGAACACGACAGTCAAAATCGGGACAAAGATGTGCGGCAATACCTCAAGTACAATTCATAGGGTAAACCATCGAGATCCGGCGATTTGCCACTGCCGACCTTCTTCAGCGCCGCGTGAACGCCCTCCGTAATCTCCCTCGCAGCTAGCTGCATCAGCTGGCAAAAGCCGGGGGAGGTCAGCCAAATAGCTGCGAAACTCCTCATCTGGAGACCAGGCTCCTTGGTAAACAGGCTCTCGAAATGCCGCCGAAACGCCTCCTTTACATGTCGTCAGTCGATGTGAAGTGTGTCTCTCCGGGTTGCGAACCTCTCGAATGTACCGGTCGCCTCCGCGGCGAATTTCTTCCTTGCGCAGTTCTGCGCCCATGTTCACAGCTTCGGGAAGACATCTTGCTTAACTTATGTCTAACTACCTGGCCGCCCGTAACGATCGCTATTCGACCGGTCCACGGCCTCCTTAGCTATGGCTATCTCTAGGGGATCCCCACCAGCCACCGCCCGGGAGTAATTAGCTCTAATTATCGCTACCTTGTCAGCCTTATCTAGTTTGAGCCGAATGCTAGACAGGTAGTGAAAGACCCTAATACTATCCTTAAGGTTCTCCCACCGCATATTCGATGACTCCCCCAGTTAACGCCCGCTGCACTAAGTTAATTAGCTGGCGCCGGAAGTCCCGCCTGTCCAGTAAGGACACGTTCGAACTTCGCGTCGTAGCCATTCTAACCCTATTTTTCTAAATTTACTCGGGCACAAACGAGTTTGTGGTCCGAGTAACCTAACCAGTGGAACGTGGGACAATCTAAAAAATCTAGCTCCCGGCTTCACGAACTAACATTCTATCACGGTAGCTAGCCACCTTGGTAGAGGCCAACTAATGATCCACGTCCACATTCTCCCGCCCTTGTGATCGGCCCGGTATCTATCGACTAGACCGAAGTCCTCGATCAGATTGACCAAGCTACGATCATGTGCTACGATCACGTGCCTTCCCTCTGAGCTCCCCGCCCTCTATCCAACTTGGGGTCGGGATGGCATTCCGGTCCCCGACTAAGACGAGTCGCTTGGAATCCACCAGGAAGGGCTCCGCCCTCCTCATCGTTAATCTCTTGGCTTTCAATTAAAGGTAAAATTAAAGCTTCAAGAAGACGTTTTTATTTTTAAATTAAATTTAAATTGAGGTATCGAAAATGAGCAGTGATTTTTTGTACATACCTTTGTAGCGATCACTCCGCGATTGTTGTGTTTCGGAACTCATTTTCCCAATTCGTCACGCAAAATGGAAGTAAACTGATTTGAGTTCAGCAGATACATTTACTGGAAATAGTGATGTTTTGAAAAGATTTGGAGGGGGAAAAGGGCAAAACAAAAAATTTCCCGTTATTAGGTTCAATTCTATTGGTTGGTCTATTTTCTGCTGGCTCCGCCCACTTTACTCGGCAAAGCTTGCAGGAGCGAGATCAGACGATTCATAAATATTCCTTGAAAGAAGCCATGGATAACGAATATCTTCCTGACTTCTTTCAAACATGTGGTTCTCAATTTTTGTGGAAGATAAAAATGAGGAAGAGAATCCTCTCCAGAGACTTTTTTCCTGACGTTGGCCATATGAACGTAGCACATGACCATTATTCTGACCCCCAACTGGAGCTGTTCGGGGCTTAGTAATCGAATCTGATTTTGGTTTCGGCGATGCCGGGAAATCCAAACCGAACAGCCCGTTCCGGCCACCCCCTCGACAAGGACCCAGGAAAAGAGGTCGGCCACCAAAGAACGAACTCATTCCGGCTGCTGAACCCAGTCGAAAATGTGGTACGTAACTTTTATTTACTTATTTTATTTTAGTCCTAAGGAAATTAGTTAATTTATTTTACACTCTCTGTTAAATTAAATACAATAAATAGGGATATTAAAGGACCGTTTTTTTTCAGGGGGTTATATCATCATAGATATGATAACCGCTCCTATATTTTTTAATTTTAACTTTTTTTTTATTTATCCATTTATAGTGCCTTCAGTCGAAGACATTCGAACGAAAGAAGAAAAAAAAACATAAATGCCTTAAGGCCAAGGTCGAGAAGGCACAACACAACCACCAAGAAAGAGAACGAAGGAAAGGGATGACAATGCTTTTGGAAGGTCTTCGAGGTGGTCCTGCTGTAAGGGACGATAAAAAGGCCTCCCGAAGAAAATCGTCGACGGGAGTCAACAAAATACCTCAAGAAGGAAAAGCCTGTTTTCGCTTTCGTATTTGAAAAAAACAAAAGACATGTAACTTTAAAGGCAAAAAGGGCGAAAAATTCAAAGCCGAACGAAAAACTGGGACCAAATAGTAAAAGTATTTTCAAATTTCTATCATTTTTTTTTCTTTCAATTTTTTTTTATTTAGCTACAGTCCACCCTTGGACCTCTAAAATGAAAATGTCCTAACTAGCTTTTTGTTATATTTCGTTTCTGAAGGTTTCCCGTTTATCTGTTCATTAACATGGAGGTATTGTAATTCGTTTACTACAACTAAATTTTCGACCGGTGTTTCTGAAATATTTCTTACGCACACGCACACTTGGGGCTTATTAGACATGTTTTAGCGTAGGAACCGTCATCTGTCATGTATGGCGATGTTATGAGCATCATTTGGCGCGAAACCTTCTGCCAATCCAAACTGCAACGGATTTCTTTCTTTTCACACACCAATAATTTTAATTTAATTTATTTTATTTAAAGAATTCTTTGTGCTAATCTGTTTTTTATTTTAACTATTTTTAACTGTTGTTGTCTAACTGACTTAATTTTTTTCTTTTATTTTTAGGTGTCTTTGTTATATGGGAAGAGGCGTGGGATGTCGCCTAAGGACCTTCATAAATTAGTGAAGAGACCATCTCGAGTACACCTCCGTGATGAGAATGTTGAGATAGCTATTGAACAGCTAGAATCGTTTCGCCCCAGATCACCCAGAAGTCCTGGCCAGTCTTCTGATGATTCTGAAGAAGAAGTCAATGTCGATGTGTAAAAGTTCATTTATCTTCTGGCCTAACTAAAACACGACCAACGAGGTGTGTTTGTTTTTTTTGTTTTTTTGCTAAGATCGTCTCAGTAGCAATTCTGTTGCTTTTCCAGGGTATTTTTCTTCAGAAAATGTCTGAAAAGAATATCCCTTCTGGAACTCTATGGAAGTTGCCGCGTGTCGGAAACATGGGGCAAGGAGATCGATTTTTTTTTCAATATTCGTTTGGAAATTTGAAAGTTCCCTATCGTGAATACGGTGACAGTTGAGACCGCTGAAATATTGTCTTTCACTCGGAATCGCATGACATTTTTTTAAATTCTATTTTTCTATACAATTTTCTCCTACCCTAGAAGCAGGTGTTAATAAAAAAAATTATTTTAAATATAAATTTCGTTTTGTTGTATTTGAATTTATCTTCTGTTATTTTGGTTATTTGTGTCAAATTTAATAGATTTTCACAGGTGAATGCAAAATAAATCTAACTTTTTATTTCAATTTCATTGACTCTTCTTCATTTCCGAAGAGACGTTGAAAATGTGAGGAAAATTTCTAACCTCGACCACATTTATTGCATATTGGGGGTGGGTTTTCGACCCCTCCACGTATACTGAGAACCTTCCATGTACTTGCTATGCACCTAAGGGTTAAATAGTAAAATTTTATTTGATTTTTTTAACATTGCATTTTCTTAAGACATAAGACACGCTTTCATCATTTTAATTTAAAGGTTGTTTTTCTTCATATTTTGAAAATCGGGATTTTTATTTCCCTATCCAGGAAATAAAAATACGACCTAACAAAACCATGACAATTATGTAAACACCCTTTCGAAATATCTTTTTAATGGATTAATAACAGGGTATCTACTGAAGAAAATAGTTTGAATAAATGACGATTCACATTTTCCAATTAATGAAGTAAAAAACGTTTTTATTTACTCCTTTCGAAGTTGGTTGGAAATAATTTGAACAGATGCGTTCGAGACCAGCTCGAAACAATGACGTGCAACGGAACGTTCACTACTTAGCACATTTCCGAAAATCGAAAGATTAATTAACAAAATCACAATGAGAAATGTCTTAATTCATAGTTATATGTTAATTTATGAAAATCATAGAAATATTTTTTTTTTTTTTGTGAAAATGTCGCAAACGTTTGTTGCCCAGTTCTAGAAAAAAGTTGTACAAACGAAGCACATTTCCAACAAATCTCATTTACCAACCAATTTCTAGGCCGGTAAGTTTTGATTTGTTTTTTTTTTCTTTTAATTAGGAAATAAATACAATATGCTGATGCTGTAAATGTTAAATTGAAACCCTAAAAATCGCCTAAATTTTCGTTTCCTCCGCTTCCTTTATTGTTCCTTGAAACATTTTCTTTGAATTTTAATTTGGTCTTTCATTCAAATAAACTTCATTTAGACCTATAATTCCTCAGTTATTTAAAAAAAATATTTTCTTTCAACTCTGCATCAAAATTTGTGGATAACTTTTAAATACGAATCCAAAAAATGCCAACAAGACGAAATTTCAAAAAGTTTTACGAGACTTGATTACTTTCGGATCTATGGATGCCTATGAGCATCACAAGGGTCAATGCACATATTCACCGATTTTTTTTTTGACCAGTACAGTACTAATGATGAACCAGTGTTTCCATTGTAGCATGACCCTAGCAAAGTTTGTTTTAAACTTTTTACTACAATGGTTAAAAAAAAATGTTGACATGGACATTAGAAAAAGTAATTATCCTTTTGACATCCATACTAGGCAATAGGGAACCGTTTTGAATTTCCGTTCAACCAATGATTTCAACGTCTCTTAGAAATTAAACTTCCTTAGTTTCCTGACACAGAGCCATGATGTAAAAAAAGCATTTCATGTCATTTAACAAAAATAATAATCCTGCCATTTCTCAACCTGAAGTAAAATTAAAATATCTTAACAACTTCATTAATTGAAACAAAAAGAATTATATTTCGTGAAACTTTAAATGACGATAGTTTGCAAAATATGTTGATAAACATTTAAAAAAAATAAATACCGTTACCGCCAAATTTATTTTTACGATTGAATTTGATAGAAGGCAATTAAAATATTTCTTATTCTTGAACTTTTCGTTTCTAATCTACGTTTATTATCCTTATCTTTTTTCATTTTTTTTTTTTTTTTTTTTTTTTTTTACACGATATCTAAATCTCCTCGGAATTCTGATATGATATTTTTTTTATTTATATTCTAAAATAAAATTCATATTTAATTTTTTGTTATAAACTAGTTTACGAAATATTTAATTATAAGCTATAAAATGAAACTAATTAACTTCATTAAAAATATATATGAAATGATTTGTTTGAACATTATTTGATATCGATACTCGTATTTAAGTTGATATTCTGTTTTTAATTAAACAGTATTATATATTGATATATACTGGCTTGATTATTTACGATAAACTTTTTACGAAAATGTGTGTCATTCGACAGGATTCGAACCTGCGACCCTATCCATACGGAAGCTGCCATGTGATCGGCACGTCTTAGACATGAATGCAGTGACGGCGATTTTTTTTCGTCCAACCAATTTATCAAAATACTAATTATGAGATTTACTCATGCAGGAAGAAATATTCATAAAAAAATGCAAACCTTCGCTCACCAAAACAACATAAAAAACACACACACTGAAAAACATACAGAAACACATACATACACATAGATAGACAAGCCAGAAAAATATACACGCACACCAATCTCAAAAAGCAAATCAATTCATACAAAAGAAATAAATAAAAAACACCCACACACGCAAACAGACATAGAGACACACACTCACAGAAGACACAATCCAACTAACACACACCGAAAAACACACAGAAACACGCATATAGACACAATAAACACCCACTCACACAAACAGACAAATAAAGGGGCCCCCACAAACACACACACACATTTCAGGACATTTTGTCATCAGCTGCCAATTTAATCAACGAATTGATCAGGTTACTATTACGAGAAGATATAATAAGTGACCGATTTGAGAATGATGCTATCAAGGGCATTTCTTTAATCTGATGCTAATATGCTCGTATCAAATCAATTAGATTTGCTTATTTCAGGCATAAATACATACACACTGAGAATTGATAATATATAGAATATAATTTTGGAAATGAGCTGCCAATTTGACCTATCAAATCTCTCAGATTTATTATAAAATAGGAGTAAATACATACTGATTTTAAACCAGTGGCCAATTTGATTTTATCAAGTCAATCAGATTTACTTTTCACAAAGCAGTAAATAGATACAGACTGAAAATTGTCGATATCAAGAAAGTTGTTTTTGAAATCTGCTGCCAGTTTGACTTTGTCAAATCTATCAAATTAATTATTAAGATGGGAGCAAATAAATACTGAGTTAAAAATTGATGCTATCATGCAATCATTTTAAAACAGCTTCCATTTTGATCTTATCAAATCAATCAGATTTACTCTTAAAACAGGAGTAAATAGATGCTTTCTTCAGAACTGATGATGTCAAAAGGTCATTTTTTAAAAATCAACTGCCAATTTGACCTTATCAGATCAATCGACTTTACTATTAAGACAGGAGTAAATAGGAACTGTGTTGAGAATTGATGATATCAAGAAAGTTCATCTTTAAATTCAACTGCCAATTTGATCTTATTTAATTGATCAGATTAACTATTAAGATGGGAGTAAAATAAATACTGAGTCGAGAATTGATGATATCTAGTTCATTTTTGGAAAATTCACTACCAATTTGACTCATTATATCGATCAATTTGATTACGACGAGGTAAAGAGACAGCAAGTTGAGAATTGATCAGTTTTACAAATAAGGCAGGAGTAAATACATAGAGGATTGCAAATTGTTCATATCAAGAAGGTCATTTTATATCAGTTGCCAATTTGAACTTACCAATTAGGACATGAATAAATAGATACCAATTTCAAGAACTGAGGATATCAAGGAAATCATTTTTTAAATCAACTGACAATTATGTACCAGATTGATCAGATTTACTATAAATTCAGGTGTAAATTGATAAGGAGTTGAGCATTGATGACATCAATATAGTCATTTAGAAATCAGCTACCAAATTGAACTTAGCAAAACAATTACATTTACTATTGAAAAGAAATTAGATAAATACCAATTTGATGTCATCAATCAATTTACTGTTAAGACAGAATTAAATAGATAGCAAGTTGGTAATGTATCAAGGTCATTTTTAAGTCATTTGTTCATTTGACTTCATCAAATCAATCATATTTACTATTTAGACAGTAGTAAATAGATGATGAGATGTGAACTATATGAAGAATGTCATTTTTCAAATCGGCTGCTAATCTCATATCAAATCAGATTGACTATTAACACAGGAGTAAATGAACTTGAGCTGAGATCTGTTGATATCAAGAAGGTCATTCTTAAAATTAGTTGCCAATTTGACCTTATCAAATCGATCAGATTTATATTTAAGACAGGAGGCAATAGATGATGCATTGGGAATTGATGATATCAGAAAGGCCATCTTTGAAATCAGCAGCCAATTTTATCTTATCAAATACATCAGATTTACTATGATATCATGAATAAATAGATATTGAGGGAAAATAGATGATATCAGAAGGTCATTTTTAAATCAGCTGCGAAATTGATCTTATCAAAAAACAGTTATGTAATATTGCCTTTTCCATTGTAAACTAACAATTTGGTTACCAGCTAATTCAAATCAAAACCAGATTTTTAACAAAATTTCTAATGGGTTAGAAGAGATTAAGAAAATATTTTTTAAATAATTAGAAAAATAATTTGATCTTTTCTCCTTGATAATAACAGAAACATTTCAATGGAAAAATTTCGTTTATTAAGTATGGGTTTTTTTTATTCATACTGTGCTATTTTTTTTACCCCCAAGCATATCATCAACCCGCCATTCCATTTCGGGGCTATAGAACGTAACTTTTAGCTGTTATTTTAAATGCTATTAGATTCGTTACAAACCTGTGCAATTAGGTCAGTGTCTTTAGTTCCTGGCCACACAATTATTACTTTTCTCTATTCTTAACGTGGATACTCAATGTCATCAAAACTGCAATTCCTTTCCCGGATGCAACAACTGAGTTATTTTTTGTCGATCTTCGCCTAGATATTATTTTATTCAAACACCAACGTGAAGGCCAACAAGAATTTTACTTGGATTCACAAATAAAATTCATATTTATGTATTTCTCGTCGTAAGTTTTTTAATAATTTAGTTAATCAGCACTTCATAAATATGAAGGCCAATCATTTTTTTTCTTCTTCCCTCAGAAGTCGGTATCGCCAGAAATTCACAATACCCAAAATTTAATATGAAATTTTACAAATTAACATCTTAAGCGATTTTTTGTTTAAATTTTAAAATAATTAGCATTTCCAATGAGCAAAATATAAACTGTATTTTGAAACTAAAAAGGAATTCATTAAATCGCTAATAATCACCGATTTTTGAGCCATTTTAGTTTTCTATCAAGATAGTAATTCTTATTAAAACATCTTTCAAAAATAAAATGTTCCTTTCTGAAATATTTGGCGAATATTGGCTGATTTAAAGTTTAATTAATTCGATTTGAAACAAATACAAATTACTTTCAGTTTAAAATAATGCATTTTTAAAATACGAGGTAAAATTATTTACTTATGGTGTTGACAAGGTGGTAAATTTATTTAAATTCTTATGGGTGATATCTGGAAAAAATAGTTGAATATAACATGAGCGCATTTTTGTAATATAAGTTTTAACTACCCAGTTTTAACTTTACAAATTTTGAAAATATTTACGCTGTTTATTGAATTAAGAAAATATTTAAATATTTGGTGTCGCTGGATTGTAGTAAGCTTTTTCATTTGTGATTAGTCAATATAATTTTAGTTAAAAATATCATCTAATTGGTATTAATATATCAAAATATCCTCTGCAAATATTCTTGAAGTAATTTATAAAAATAGTGAACGGTTGTTGAGATTAATTACGGATGCACTGACTCGTAATATTTTCAGCTTTTGAATTTGTCGATATTTCTTACCAGTGGTTACGTCGCAGTTGAGGTAGTTAGAAGAGCAACTGTATCTCTCGTATATTTATTTTTCTACAGAATTTGTTGAAGAATTAACCAATATATTACAGTTAATATTTCGAGTAAAAGATTCTGTGTCATGAGGAATTTGAGTTGTAGGGGGGCCTCGGCTGTGTGTCAAATTGGCCTTGTGCCAAGCCTGACGACGTCTAATTTTAAATATCAGAAGGTTGAAGGTTGGATGTTGAAATATGGAAGAATAAAATATTTCGTTTTGTATGTTAAATTAAAATTTTATTAAATTAACAGAATAACATGAATGTAAGAAAATGTTCAAAGAGAAAAAAATGTACGTAGTTAAATGTTCCAAAGAAATAGTAAGCAATTAAATGAATCCAGCTTATTTTCATAGTAACTTAGAATGTGTGTGTGTAGAAAGATTAAAAGATTAGCATTAAGACTGTGTTTCCTTCATTTTTATGACCGGAGAGAAAGTGAAAAGGAAGGTAAAGCAACAAGGAGAAACAAGAGAGAAGGAGAATAAATGAGTAGAAAGAGGCAATGAAAAAACGGCTCAGAGAAATGGACCCAAATTTAGAAATGCAAATATAGGCAGGTACATATATCGGTCACGTGACGTCGGGTCTCCTTTCTTTCTTGTTTTTTTCCTCTTTGTTTTTTTATTTCCTCTATGTCCTTTTCTTTCCACCATTTTGTTTTCTCATCTTTCCTATCCTTTTTTACCTCGGACGAATTTTTTTTTTTCAATAATAAAAGGATGTGAATTTTTCATTAATTTCTTTTAAAAAATAACATTCATTACCATCATTATTGACTACCAGATGAGATATTGTTCTTCCAAAGTCGAAAGAAAATGTACCGTTTTGTAGTAGATTGCTGTTTGTGCATGTTCTAAATATATATATATATATATATATATATATATATATGTACGAATCCCATTTAGGTCGGATAGCTAATTCAAGATGTCAGTTTGAGACTATTGTTATCAAAGTTGACTGGTGTTAACTTATGTCTCGAACTGAATAACTCTCTCCCCTAAATACGATCTAGAATTTACAAATGAATATCCACTCTGAAATTAAATTTACCTTGAGCTCTCTGTTGGATCAGGGAACAGTTTTTTAATATTTAAACGATATTACTAGAATTCTAGGTTTTTTATAAATTTCTTCTGGATTTTTACTGATATCCAATTAATAAAGGTTATAACGAAAGTAATTTCCCGATTTTTAAAACCGAAAATCAGTCACCGCCACAAAGGAAGATTTTCCTACTGTGAAATATTTTGGAGGAGATCAGCTCATTTCTTAGATTGTGAAGATTTCAGATTTATGGATGATAAGTATTTTTTTTTTGTTATAATTTCACTAAAGCATTTGGTCATATCAAATTAGAAAATCTTTTTCATGAAACCTGCCAAAAATAATTCATAAAAACTCAAAGAATATTTCTTACTGTGAGTTGGTGCTTAAAAAAATAATAAATATTTGCTTTTGAAAATGTTTCAACAGTATAAAAATTACTGTTGTTGACATCATAGACTACAAAGAAGGAATAAAAAATTTCATGTTTTGAACAAAAGTAAACTTAACTTCACAAAATTCTGTTAATCCTTTAATTTAATACCAACATTTTCTAACATAAAAACATTTCAGTCATTTTAAAAAAAAAACACACCTACTCTAAGGTTTTGTGAAATTTTTGTCAGTATCGAAATTCAACAGACGAAAAATACAAACCAAATAAAATTTATTTGGAACTCAACTTAAATCGTTGTCCTTGAGTCAGAAAAAAAAAAAAAATGTAACACCCATTTCGATCGGAACAACAAGAGCAGGTTCGGTTTGCCTGGTCGGTCTCTTTTCTTTGGTTTTTGTTCTTGAAAAACAGTGTCTGGAACTGGATGTTCGATTTGAAGCTCCGGCAACGAGTCCGAATCAGGTTCGATTAATAGGTCCTCGAATAATCAAGGAAGTTCGCGACCAACGTTTCTGAGAATTCCATGAGAGGATCTCCTTCTGCCTCAAAATTCTGAGGGTATTCGTGTGATAAAACTGGGTCATCAAGGTAGTCACCATCCGTGTGTTGCTCGTATCAGGCAGGGGTCCTAATTAAAAGGATTTCGTTCGTGCACACTTATTTTTCATATACAATTGAGCAAAGCTAAGAAAACAGACCAGCAAATAGTATTGAATCTATAACAACATAAATAAATTTGGAGTTTTGAAAATAATTAATGAAATTTTGACTCGTGCCTTAAAAAAAAAAAAAAATTATCTAAGTCGAAGTTAGGAAAGTGACGACCAATTTTCTTATTTTTGATCTTGTGTTAAATTCCATACATTACTATTATATATATATATATATATATATATAAGAAGCTGTTTTTTTACCCTAATTGCTTTTCATTAAATTTTTCATCATGGACTTCATGATGTGTAGAACCCCGAAAAAATGTATTTTTAAAACAATGTGTCTTTTTTGAATTCAAATTTTGGTTTTATTTGAAAGATAATCTAAAGCTAATCTATAAAAAATGATTACGTAAAAAAACGTTTTTAGACATTAAAAAAAGATTAAGCACAGTTGCATCATTTACCGATCTTCTATTATAAATTTAAAAAGTAAAAGAAATTTAAAAATGAAAAATAGTCATATTTATTCTACAGATAAGTTATAAACTTGAAGTAAATTAGTAAATATCAGTATTAACGGATTTTATAAAAATAATTCTTACATTTTGCTTAAAATATTGGCAAAATAATATTTAAACATGGCAACGAACGAACAAATAAATTCATAAGTCATCAATAGTAGTAATAAAAAAAGGAAATAAAAAAAAAACTGTCACGGCCAAAGCGCGCGTAATTCTTTTAGTGTCACCCCAGAGCGTACTTAAAATTTTTACAAAAGTATGCGGAATCAGAAAGAGCTGCATAATCTAGAAATTAGTATTGTTTACCTTTTAAAATGGGCTATCTTATAAATTAACCACTGCTATGACAATTATTTCACACACACACACAAAAAAAGAAAAAATACAAGAACATTATGCACTTTTATTCTTAACTTACTACTATTGACTGTTCTAATATTTAATTCATTGCTATTATTATTTATTTTTTAAGTTTTCTTACCAGTTTGATATTAAAATTTTGGGTGCTTAGTAATCGGAACAATATTTTAATTGTGTACTGTTTAATTTGCTGCTGTTGCAATTTTTTGTCATTCGTAAAGTTTAAGGTGTAAAAGATAATATTGCACTGAAAAAAGTTCAAAAAATTTGATAATAGACGCAAATTTACAGGTGGCGGTAATGTCGTACCGGCGATTGGTTTCAAAATGGAGGCTCGATTTACTATAACGTTGTATGAGAAACATCCACCCAGAAAATTTTTAAATATTGAATTTTTTCAAAACTTGTCAATCGTAAAGCTAAGAATCGATAGGACTGCTGAAAAAGTTATAGAAAAACAGCAAAATTAAACGGGGTGTTGATCTGTTTCAAGTCCGCCGAAATTTTTTCTTTTATCCAATTTTCAGAATATCATTTTAAAAATTTAGATATAATCGCAGTCATTGACGCAAAAAATGACACCCTATCTATGTAATCTGCTGTTTTGAATCGACAGCCTACAATTTCAAATTATTCTTATAACTTATCAATATAATTTTTCACTAATTTGGAAAAGCATTTTGTTTTAACTTTTTTGTCGATCAACACATTCAAATTTCGAGTAACATGCTTTTTATACTATTTTCTGTTTTAAAACTAATCGTAAATTGACAGAAAAGATTTTTCGTAATGAATAACGAATAAGATATTAAAGGTACAATTTAAAAGTGCATTTTGTTCGAAAAGGCAAATTGTTTAAAAAATAGTTTACAAACGAAACAAAAATGAGCTTAAAATGAATAGCTAAAGGGAGATAACTATTTATTTTTGCTAGACACAAATTTACCAGTTCTCTCTCTCTTATTGCATCTTTATAAAATTTTATTAAACAAAATAAAATAAATATATTTAAGCTTAAGACTTTAAAAATATTTGTGAACCCATAATACTGATTATTTCAAAATTATTTTATTCAAATGCTTATTAAAATTTTACCATGTAAAAATATCACTTTTTAGGAAAGCAAAAAAAGATTGCCCTTCCTATTTATGAAGGTTGATTAACAAAATTATTAAAAACGGCCACGGCGTGAAATACACATAAAATATGAATTTTATTTATGAATGTAAGTAAAATTATTGTTGGCCTTCTAAGTTTGGTGTTTGAACGATTAATATCTGGGCGAAGATCCATAAAAAAATGACTCAGTTGTTGCATCTGTAGGAGAAAAGCAAACAACATCTTAGCTTCGTTAAGTATCCTTTTACACTGAAAGCTGAAGTGAAAAGGTGCCTGTTTGGTCCGACGCGTAGTTACGATAGAGTCGGAAGAAATGATTCCGGTGGGCAATGGCAGCCGAGCAAGCATAGATTTTTGTTAAATCTGGTTTTGATTCGGATTAGTGGGTAACCAAATCGTTACCGCAAAGATTTTCCAATGGAAAAAGGTAACATTACATAACTGCTTTTAAAATTGATAAGAAATTTTGTAGCTGATTTGGCGTATCCTTCTTAATTATCATCCGTTCTGCTCTCAGTATCTGTTTACTCATGACATCATAGTAAACCTGATTAATTTGATAAGATAAAATTGGCAGCTGGTTTCAGAGATGACCTTCTTGATATCAATTCTCAACACATTTACTCTTTTCTTCAAAATATAAATCTGATCGATTTGATAAGTTCAAAGTATTAGCTAATTTTAAAATGACCTTGATATCGTCAATTCTCAACTCGGTAATACATTACTCCTGTAAATCTTATCGATTTGAGAATGTCAAATTGTAACTGAAATTTTTAAATGACTTTCTTGATATCAAGAGATCTCAGCTCGGTGTGTATTTACTATTGTGAATAGTCCAATCTGATTTGATAAGTCACACAGCTGATTTGAAAAATGACATTCTTCATATAATCAGTTCCACAACTCAGCATCCTAGCACAGTCAGTTAAGTACCATACGTGATACATGCTTGGGCGATACATGTCTCGAAAGAGACATGACTGACGAGCAGAATATTATCCACCAGTAGAACATACATTGCTCGTGAGCCGTTGGTTGCTGCCCGGCAATGCTATAGAACCCAATCTGTCCTGTTATTTAGCCCATAACTGCGAATAGACAAATTAATACCTTTCCCAATTTGCGCGTAAGTGAACAATGAATTCGGCACTGGAATTCGAACTCGGCTCCCCAGATTTCAAATGTACCACAACGCACATTTACTACTGTCTAAATAGTAAATCTGATTGATTTGATCAGATCAAGTGGACAAATGATTTAAAAAATGACCTTGATGTGATCACAGTCAAATTGACAGGTGAATTCAAAAATGAACTTTGATATCATCAATTCTCAATACGGTATCTATTTATTCGTGTTTTACGATGAAAATGATTGATTTGATAAGATAAAAATGGAAGCTGTTTAAAAAATGACCTACATGATAGCATCAATTCTTAACTCCAGTATTTATTTGCTCCTATCTTCATAATAATTAATCTGAAAGATTTGATAAAAGTCAAACTGGCCAGCAGATTTCAAAAACAGCTTTCTTGATGTCATCAATTCTCAACTCTGTATCTATTTACTCCTTTGTTTAAAATAAATCTGATTGACTTGATAAGGTCAATTTGGTCACTGAATTTAAAAAAATGCTTCTTGATATAATCAATTCTCAACTATGTGTCTATTTACGACGGTCATAATTATAGAATTTGATCAATTTGTTTAGGTTAAATTGGCATGTAATTTCAAGTACAACTTTCTTGATATCGTCAATTTTCAACATGGTAACGGTTTACTCCTTTGTTAAAAGTAAATCTGATTGACTTGATAAAATCAAATTGGCAACTGATTTGAAAAAATCACTCTTGATATAAATTCTCAACTTGGTACTAATTTACTCCTGTCTTAATTGGTAATCTCATAGACATAAGCTCAAATTGACAGCTGATTTCAAAAATGACCTTTTTGATGTCAAGAATTTTCATCAGAGTGAGAGAAAAATACAAAAATAAACCAAAGAAAAATATGTACAAGAAAAAATCCCCGAATAAAGTAAGTTGACAGCTTTGATGACATTAGATAAGAAAATGCAAAACTTTTCATATTTTTCCTCTTAGGTGCAAAATAAAAGAGTGGATTATAACTTTTTTTTTCCCCAATATGCAATAAATGTGTTTGAGGTTCGAAATTGGCCTCACAGTTTAAAGAAACTTCGCTAATGTCTCTTGGGCATCAAAAGATAAAACCAATGAAATTAAAATAGTTAAAAGTAAGTATTCAAGTTAGGAAAAATTTATTTTGCATTTACCTCTGAGAAGCTATTAAAATTCAATACAAATGATGACAGGTAAATTAAATTAAAATACAACAACGTGAGATTTATTTAAAATAAAATCTTTATTAACAACAGCTTTTTTAGGGTGTGTGAAAGATGTATAGAAAATAGAATTAAACAAATCAAGTCAATGAGATTCTAAATAAAATAAAAGGCAGAGTGAAAGACTGAATAAAAAGCAGAAAGAAAACCACTTTTGTTTTGGGGTTTAATTTGCTATCAGATATTTTGTCTTTCCGAAATTTTTATTTTTGCAGACACCAACGAAGAAATGATCGGAAGTGGCTGGGTGATGGGCGTTAAATTAGTTCCCAGAATAAGAACATCCGGGCGTTGAAATAGACTTCTGCGTAAAAAAAAAAAGTCACGAACGGGTTTAGAATAAAATTTTTGCCTGAAGTAAAAAGTCAGATAGAAATGGAAAAATGCCTTAGGTGAAGGAGATTTTGGACTTTCTAAACTGCCGTTTGGCAAGAATTTTTGAACAGAACATTGAAATGAAAATTAAAGTGTTTCAAAACTAAAAAATGAAAATTTAAAATTCATCCGCTCTCCAGTTTATGGCCATAATATTCACTGTCACTTGTGGGATTAGAATCTTCATTACTAATATATATATATATATATATATATATATGGTACCAATTAATTGTACATTGCGACACGGAAATTTGTATTTTTCGAGAAGATTCTTTTCATCAGGCAATGTTTGATGTTGGTTGTACAGATTATTTACATTTAAACCCGAAACCTTCGCTGTTGTATGTGGGAAGGTATAAAATTGACTTGTGTTTCTTCGCTAATCAGAGCGAAGATTCATTTTTAAGATTATTTAAAGAATACGTGCTAACTTATTTTCTTTTTTTCCCTTTCCCTTATCTTCTTTCTTCCTTTCATCTTTTTCCTCAATGTTCAAGATGTCAACCTGCCTTTAACTATTATCCTTTCCTTTTATTTTTGCTTAGTTTTATTGTCTTTGATGTGATATGCCCAGTTAGTACCAAGGCTGTCCTTTTCATTTTCTTTTTTAGTCTCTAGTTAAAATTTTCTTGAAATCTTTGATTTATAAGTAAAATTTTCTTTTTTTAATTCCTGTTATCCGCATACCGTGCAAATATGTATTTATTTATTGTAAATCTGTTTTTATTAATAGAAAATTTTTTTTATATAAATAATTTTACGTTTTAATTTACTTTGTTTTGATAGTTTGTCAGTAATTATTTTCATACTTTTGTTGGTTATTAACCATGTTATTTTAATTCCGTTTTATCAAACTTTCTATTCTAGATGTTATGTCTACGCCTGACATTTATCTCATTGCATTTATTTAATAGATTTTTATTCTCAAGTGATTTAATATATAGTTTTTAGCTAATACTAGGAATTTTCCAGTTTGTAGGTGTTGTTTTGTTTTCTTTAGATACACTGATATTTTGATAGGATTGCTCTATTTTTACATTGCTGGTGGCTTAAATGAAGGGTGTGCTGGTAAATGTGATGTTTAAATTATTCTTATTGCTACCTATATAAATTTTTATATTATTTGGGTTTTCCTTGAAAATGTTCGCATTGATAGATGCTTGATTTTTGTTAGGCACCTGTTTGCTAATGGGCAATCTATAGGGTTTCCTACAGTTATATTTCTTCTTGTCTAAATTGTTATTTTCTGTTAGTATGTTTTATTAATTTTGTTGAAGTTTTTTAAAGTACTGTTATGGTGATTTTTAATGATTTTTTTTAAAATTGTTCATACAGCTGTAACTTAATAGTGTTTTATTAAAGATCTTAATGGATTTTTCATTATTTCGAATAACGCAAGGGTTGAAAGAGGTCTGTACCAGATAATATTTCTATTCCTATTTTTTCTTCGGGGGGTTACTTTCTCATTTACATATTTAGGTTTTTATATCCACTAATTTTTTGAGCAGTCTTGTAAAAGTTGTTTTGCTTATTTAATACTTCTTCATTTGGTGAATTTCTCATTCTGTATTCTATTGATGAGAGTACATGTTTCTTCATAGATGGAGGGTGGTTAGACTTTGGGTGGATGTATAAAAGATTGGTATTTGTTTTTTTGTATGGTTAGTGTATATTTTCTCTAGAAGTTTCATCGAGGAAATCTTTATATTTGTCTTGTTACTTTTTAAATTAAGATTTTTAAATTCTTATGTATCATCTTTTTCAAATTTTATCTATTTTAAAATTTGTGGTATTTTTTATTATCCTAAGTCCAACATCTCTGTATAATCCATGTCTTTAGTTTCTGCTTCCTTCTAGGCTGTGAGATTATGTGAGCATGAAAATCCTACAGATTTGAAGATTCTACAGAATCTATATCAGTATAAAAATATCCATGTCGCAATGTACAATTAATTCATAACTATATTAAGCTCTATACTATTTATTATATTGAGCACTGTTGAAATTAATGAGGCGTTCAAAATAGTAAAACCTTAGTCCTCTTCACCTGGAATATATATATATATATATAGAAAGATAGATAGATAGAGAGAGAGATAGGTAGAGATTCACTCAATATTTTTCTTTCCGTTACCTTCTTAGTTATTCTTATCCAACTTCTTTAGCCTAATATTTCAGTAGCTTCCATATTCACAATAAGTACTTTTGTGTTTTCAGACAAGAAGTAGTTAAAAAGACAATCTTCTGTGTAATAGATTTTCCTCAGACCTCAAACGATGTTCTATACAATCATCAGAGGACTGGTCAGGACTTAAGTGATCTCTGAGGAGACAATTCAAGTAGTCGAATCACTTCAGTTTTCTTATTTTATTTTTTTTTGGTCTCTCACAACTTTATGTAAGTCCTTGTCAGACATCCCATGCCTCTCTTTCCAAACAGACAGAAATCCTAAATTTAATCATAAAAAAATCAATTAAACATCAAGTTTCAGAAGTTTTTTCAGCATGACTGAAAAAAGCTCATATATATATATATATATATATATATATATATATATATAGATATGTATATATGTGTGTGTGTGAGAGAGAGGGAATCTTGAAGAGCTAGTTAAGGCATTCTTAAATATCCAAAAAGCATGCTCTACTTCCTTTCACTTTCCTGGTGGTTATGATGGGCTTTTTTTTTCTACAAACATCTGTTTGTTTATTTTCACTGTTCTTCTCAGCTAAAGGCACTTTAAAGAAATAAATCGATATACAAACAAATTAGAATCCGGTATCATATAAATTTACAATGCGCCAAATTTAATATGAAATTTTACAAATTAAATCTTAAACCATTTCTTTTTGTTTGAATTTCAAACTAATTAGCATTTCTAATAAGCAAAAATAAACTACATTTTAAACTAGAAGGAATTCATTAAATCGCTAATAATCACTGATTTTAAGAATACATTTTTAGTCTTCTATCAAGACAGTAATTCTTAAAACATCTTTCAAAAATAAAATGTTCTTTTTCTGAAGCACTATTTGGCGAATATTAGGTGATTTAAAGTTTAATTCGATTTAAAAAACCAATTACTTTCAGTTTAAAATAATGCATTTTTAAATACAGAGGTAGGTATTTATAATATTGACAAAGTGGTAAGTTTATTTCCAAATTCTTATGGGTGATATCTGGAAAAAATAGTTGAATATATGTGTTTTTTTTTAATGTATTTTTAACTACAGGAATTTTACAAAATTTAAAATACTTTTATTAATCTTAATGTTTTAGATCTACTTTTTTCCAAATAAATTTAAAAATAACTAAAAATAAAGGAACAAATAATGGTTTGCATTTTTTAAACTTATGCGTCTACGGCAACCTCAGGCTTTTGACCTTGGCATTTGACATAACATTTCAGCATAATAAATAAAAAACTGAGCAAATTCGGGATATATACAACTAGTTTTAATAAACAAAAAAATATTCATCATAAAACTTGGAATTTTTTAAATGATAATGAATTTAAATTCCCCATAATACCGATTACTTCAAGTTATTTCATTCAAATATGTTTGAATTTTACCGACTTTACGTATTTTAATAAAAGGTCACATTTTAGGAGGAGAAAAGAGTGGCCTTTCTTATTTATGAATGGTTGATTAACTGAATTATTTACAACTTACGACGGGAAATACACATGAAATATGAATTTAATTTTTGAATGTAGTAAAAATTCCTGTTCGTCTTCTAAGTTTAGTGTATCAGATACAAATCCTATATCATCCAACAATTAACTGAAACAAAAGAAGTCGATTTGCACACCAACAAAGTCGATCAGAATATTGAAAACATTTTAGAAAAACCAGACTAAGGCAAAGTTCAGAATCCAGTGTGAAATTTAATTTTGACGATGGGGTAAGGATTGACCGGCTACTGAAAGAAAAAGACGAAGCCAAGTTTCGCGGTTCGATGTTCAATTAATTTTCTAACAAAGCGATTTGCAAAACTAAGACAAAAGTTAAGCCTATGTGAAAAAATCTTCAATCCACTGAACTGGACATAAGGTTCCATCACATACTCGTTCCTTTCTCTTGTGCTATTTTCCTTTATTTCTTCATCTATCTCACCATTCACACAGTCAACAAAAAATAAAACGACGACGACAATAACAACATACTTCAACTGACTCCTAAAAACGTCCGATAAGTACAATTTTCCTTTTTGTTGCTTCACCTTTATTTTCACTTTCTCGCCGGCCATTAAAGGGAAAGGAACATGGACTTTATTAATACCTAATTAATCTTTTCTGCATACACACATTTTGCTACTTCCCAACTACAAGACATGATCACTTTACAACTACCATCTCTTGATTCCTTTAACTGGACACTACACTTTCTTTTTGAACATTACATGAAACAAAATTTCACTTTACAAAATTTTGACATTTTTTTCAGTTAATAAAATTCCATTTATTTTACCAATGAAACACTTATTCTTTCAACCTTCTGATATGCTCCAATGCGAGGATTATCGAAGCTGTGTTTGTAAAAAAGTTTCAATCGTTTGTGTCAATGAGAAAATTGTGCAGTTCGTCGACATTCACTCTTCATGCTAAGAAGAATAGAGAAAATGTTGTCAGTGGTAGGAAGTAGAACATTACCGACCTAATTGCATGGATTTGTAACGAGTCTAATAGCATTTAGGATAATGACTGAAAGTTACCTCCCTTGTATAGCTCCACAAATGGCAGTGAAAAAGAAAATGGAAAGACGGGTTGATGATATTCTTGGAGGTATCTCTGAAAGAAACAAAACAAAAAACAAACAAAAAAAAAAAAAATCAGCATAGTATGAATAAAAACGGCCCAAAACTTAGAACGATCTTTTTGCATCAAATGTTATTAAGAGGAAGGATCAAAGTATTTTTAAAATTATCTGTTAACATTTTAATCGCTTCTAACACACGTTCGAAATTTTGGTAAAAAATAGTTTTGATTTTAGTTGAGTATTAAAGACGTTACGAGAGTTTACAATGGAAAACGTAATGTTCCATAACTCAGTTTTTTCCGGTGACAGACACATTAATTTGAAATTCTTGCAAAAATCAAATAATTTATATAAAATCTATACATAAATCAACGAACAAATATTAAAATTTCTCAAAGAAACTGCTGTAATAGGCAAAATTTGAAATAAGTTTTAAGCTAGTTTTCTGCAAAATGTTCTGAATAATGGATATTGAGTAAGTTTTGGATTGAAAAAAATGTCTTCAGATGTCATTTTGTTGTACCGATTTGCTGATGTTTTCTAATCGATTAATTGAACTGTCTTCCAATAAATTAAATGAAGAAATATTCAAATATTTCAATTTTAAGTTATCTACCTTTAACTGTTACTTGTAGCTAAAGTCAAATGTTTCTGTAGTGCTGATAATAAACTTGAATAGTCTTTGAAGCTTGTTTCATAATTGAAACTTTTAGATGCCAAATTTTCGTAATGAAGAAATTTTGTGTCAGTGTTAATTTAACTTCTAAAATCTTCGTGTTAAATTTATGATGTTTGAGTGAGAAAGATCAATTGTTGAATCAATGTGACGAATATTTTTAAATTTCAAATCGTTTAGAAAGGTTCTTGAGGATTGCTTCTTCGAAGTCCAAGATTCTCACTGAGGGTATCGTTTCGCGCCGCATGGTGAATGAAGTGGACGATTTTCGCTTCTGTCTGTTACAGGATGAATGGCGTGAACGATATGCTTAATCATTAACAAGATACACTATACAATTTTGGCACAAGGCCGATGATTGCGGGGTGGGAGACAAAAACTGAGGCTGGTCAATAACTATCCTATACCTAATCCAACTCAAGACCCAATCAATCTTTACAATTTTCCATTCACCATAAGGACCCATCCATCGTCAATCAATCCGCCATACGGAGTAGAAAATACTCACATTAATGTAAAAGAAAATTATTTGTGTACAATATATATAGAAAAATATTAAAATTACACATGAAATGTAATGAAAAAGGGTGGCGGTACATGAAATAAAGCCCAAACAAAAAAATTTCAACAATAAAAAAATAAATAAATTAATATTAGTTGGACCCGTCTAACCCACAAAAATAAAGAGGCCACTGTATTCTGTCTATGACAAAATCAAGGAAGCTCTCTTGCTAAGGGAGATGAGGGAGGAGAAAAAAATTAATTTGGTTTGAAAGAAAAATTCTGATAGCTGAGATGGAAACAACAGGATTCGAAAAACTGGGGGGAAAAATGAGAATCCACCTGGATCATAACAAAAGAAGGTTAGAACATGCCAAGAACAACACCTACTCACATTAACTAGGTACACAAAAGGACTACTTTAATCAAGGGAGGGGTTCTACAGGAATCCACCCCGATGTGACTAGGAGACCTAAAAAGAAAAAATCAGCTGAATCAAGCTCACTTAAAAATTTGGAATTCTATTTAGCGTCTCGTTCTCATTTTCACATTCACACCCGTAAACTTTAAAGCCAGAATTATTTTCGTTCTTTTTTGGTAAAAATGTAGCAATTGTTTCGAAAGGTGTAACTGTCATTATTTAAAAAACATTTATTGAATTTTACTTAAAAAAATCGAAACACGTTTCAAGTTGAAATAATCTTTTTTGTCATGATTTCATTTTATTTTCATTTTAAAATAATTTTATTAGTCAATTTGTCTTTCAAAAGTTATTGGCAAATTAAAAAAACAAAATACTTGATAATTTTTAATTTAAGAGATGTTTTTATTTGAATGTAATTTGTAATAGTTTATAAAATTTGTATATAAACTTTTAAATTAAGTAAGAACGTAAAAAGAAAAGTTATCGCAAAGGGCGATAATGTCACCAAATCATGATTTAGAGTTTCAGCCAGGAGAATGAGAGAAGCAAAAAACGTGCAATGTCGTCAAAATAGTTTTGGAGAGATTTTTAACAATTTATACTTTCACCTTGTATAAGGTTGATTATTTCTAAATAATAATTTAAAACCAGGTACCTACGTGTGTGTGTGTGTGTGTGTGTGAGAGAGAAAGAGAGAGAGAAAATAAAAGAGAACACGAGAGAGAAAGAGAACACGAGAGAGAAAAAAAAGAGAAAACGAGAGAGAGAAAAAAGAGAAAACACGGGGAGAAAAAAGAGAAAACGAGAGAAAAAGAGAACACGAGAGAAAAAAAGAAGGCACGAGAGAGAAAAAAGAGAGAACACGAGAGAGAGAGAGAGAGAGAGAGAGAGAGAGAAAGAGAACACGAGAGAGAGAGAGAGAAAGAAAGAGAGAACACGAGAGAGAGAGAGAGAGAGAGAAAAAAGAAAGAGAGAACACGAGAGAAAGAGATAACACGAGAGAGAGAGAGAGAGAAAGAGATAACACGAGAGAGAGAGAAAGAGATAACACGAGAGAAGAGAAAGAGATAACACAGAGAGAGAGAAAGAGAGATAACACGAGAGAGAACACGAGAGAGAGAGAACACGAGAGAACGAGAGAGAGACAACACGAACGAGAGAGAGACAACACGAGAAGACACGGGGAGAGAGTGAAAGAGATAACACGAGAGAGAGAGTGAAAGATAACACGAGAGAGAGTGAAAGAGATAACACGAGAGAGAGAGTGAAAGAGATAACACGAGAGAGAGTGAAAGAGATAGCGAGAGAAACGGGGAGAGAGTGAGAGAGAGGCACGAGGGAGAGGTGAGAGAGAGAAAGACACCGAGAGAGAGCGAGAGAGAGAGAACACGAGAGAGAGCGAGAGAGAGAGAACACGAGAGAGAGCGAGAGAGAGAGAACACGAGAGAGCGAGAGAGAAAGAGAGAACACGAGAGGGGGGGGGGGGGGGGGGGGGGGAGAGAGAAAGAGAGAACACGAGAGAGAGCGAGAGAGAGAAAGAGAGAACACGAGAGAGAGCGAGAGAGAGAAAGAGAGAACACGAGAGCGAGAGAGAGAAAGAGAGAACACGAGGAGAGAGAGAGAGAGAGAGAAAGAGAGAGAACACGAGAGAGAGAGAGAAAGAGAGAACACGAGAGAGAGAGAGAAAGAGAGAGAACACGGGGAGAGAAAGAGAGAACACGAGAGAGAGAGAGAACACGAGAGAGAGAGAGACACGAGAGAGAGAGAAATAACGAGAGAGAGAGAAATAACACGAGAGAACGAGAGAGAGAGTGAAAGAGATAACACGAGAGAGAGAGAGAACACGAGAGAGAGTGAAAGAGAGAACACGAGAGAGACAGAGAAAGAAGAAGAAATCATTGAAAGAAACAAAATGGCATCGGAAAGCAAATTTTTTCCGACGAAATTTTTAAGAGGAAAAAATAAAAAATCAAAGTAATTTTTTTTTATCATTTTAAAAATATTTTGTAATTCTGAACCGTTAAAATTTTGGTTAAAAAAATCTTTAGAGTTTTTGTAGTTGCGCAACTCATTTTAATTTGAAAATTCTTGCAAAATCAAATAATTGTGATTTTAAAACTTTCCAGAACTTATTCACAAATGAAAATATTTTTGAAATCGTTATTTTTGAAAAAATCTTGGTAAAAATACTCTATTTTTCTTTTGTCTATTTACTCATATCATGAAATTTGAAATTATATTCTTTAGGCAAAATTGTTTTATTAGTTAAAGCAGAACTCATTAGGGAATGTAAAATTTAAATCCTTTATTTTTTTCAACCATATTTTTTAGTCTTTTTATAAAAATCTGCTCTAAATAGTAAAGAAAATACAAAAAAACTAATTATTTAATTATATAAGCTTATAATTGCTTTAATAAATAATATAAAAAAACAGGGATAATATAGTCACTTATAGACTGAAGAAATTTTTTTTTCGATTAATAATGAAATTTTAGGTGCTTTTGTTTTTTTTTATTATAATAATTTACAGTTTCAAAAATATTTTTAAAGTATTTCAAATATTTGTAGATTGGTAAGTTAAGTAAAAACTATTTACTCATCAAAAATTGAAAAGTTTAATACAAATCGTATTTTTAAAATAATTAAAAAAAATTATTTTTGCATATTTGAATTTTTTTGTGCATGTTAATTTCGTAAAGGTCATGTGTTTCACAGTTTCTTCCAATTAAAGGGAAAAAAATTGTACAATTATGTCATTTGTGATTGCCATACAGTCACTGTAGGTACATCCACTAAATTGCTAAAAAACAGAAAGTATGATTAGAAAAAGTTCAAACATTTTTCATCAAAATGTTTATATTATTAAGGAAAAGATCAAAGTAGTTTTTAATTTTTTTTTTTTAATTTTTTAATCCCATCTAACATTTTTGAAATTTTATCAGAAAATTTTTGATTTGGCAATAAAGTTCAGGACTGTTTTACAATGAAAAACGTAATGATGACATTAACCAATTTTTTTCCCCGGTGACAAACATTAATTTTGGAAATTCTCTAAAAAATCAAATAATTGTCAGATTTTAATGAAACTTTCAGTTTCAAATGGATGAAATTATTTTTGAAATTCATTTTTAAGAATCTTGATAAAAATATTTTTTAACTGCACTTCCCCTACGTAAATCATAAATTTTAGCAAAATTTGAAATTAGCTGCAAACATTTGGCTAGTTAATATATAAGGGCTCATTCAGGAATATAAATCATCTATGTTTTTTTTTAAGTACACAACCCTAACTTGAAAAATCTGCTCCGAGTAAAATAAAAATGCAATAAAACTGATATAATTTAATAAGCTTTTAATTGCTGGAATAATTATTAAAGACAGTTTGAGAGAAAAATTTTTTCAATTACTAATAAAATTTTGAAATAATTGTTTTCATTTTTTTAAAATTATTATTATAATTAGTAAATAATTCATAAAGTGTTACAACGACTTTAAAAATCTTTTATGGAATCGTTATATTAATTTCTTTTTAGTTAAATTGATGATTATATGGCCTATCTAAAATTGGAAAGTTTAATATCGTTCTCCAGAAATATTTTAAAATAATTAAAAAAAAATTTTTTGTGTGTAAATGTTTTTTGGGTAAGTACGATGTTCCGTAGGAGTCATAACATGTTTCCATAAAAGAATTAAATTAGATATTTTACCACGCCTTAAACTTAATAACTTCTTACTCAAGAAGAACTCGAACCCTGTGCCAGACTTAACAAATTCATCCAAAGTGTTGTATTTCAATTTAATACGTGAGCATATAACCAGATTGATTCTAGATATTTGAAATGACCAAAAAGAAGAACCAAGTTATAAAACTTGGAATTCTATGAAGATTTTTCTTCTTGTGACTTTGCTCAACTTGAGCCAATTCATTAAAGCAATTCTGGTCACGGTTTCGCCCGTCTTAAGATCAACCAAATCACAACGTGGAGTTAGATAGGGGTTGAGATCAAAGTGATCGATTTATCAGTCCAGCCGCAGAAATTGAGTAATTTGAATATCAAACAGATGGTAAATGTCACAAACCTACATGAGAAATGATATTCAACTTCTTAGCTCCATACCACAAACAAGACCTAGGAACACTCATGGTAATATTTGATGCTAGCAAACTATATCGCAATATAACACATGAATTGAGTAGTAATCGGCATTTTGGATTGAAAAACATCCAGGAATATTATGTCAGATTCATCAAGGAATTCATTATTGATAGCATCGACCTAATGATGAACAACAATACTTTCGAATTTGACAACACTCTAGGTACCATGATAGGAACGTGGCACCAACATGTCACCTAACCTAGCTTCAGTGGCGCTTCGTGATACACGGTTGGGCGATCATGTCTCTAACGAGACACGACTGACTGGGCAATAATTTTCCACAAGGTTGCCATTAGTTTCTGCAGTAGACTGGTTACCAATCAATGCTATGGAACCCAGTTTGTCCTGTTATTTAACCCATAGCTAGAGGAAAGATTAATACGTTTCCAAGAGTATTTGCGTGTAAGTATGAATGCATCGAATCTAACTGGAATTCGAACTCAGCTTTCGATTTTCTCATTCCACTGCACGCAAAGACACATCCCTAGAGGAAAACAATTATGAATAAATAGATCATCTGTGTATCATATTGTTCAGATTGTGGCTCCAATGATAAATCCTGGTGTGACTCTAAGTCTCTCAGAATAGTCTCGCTGTACATGTTGAATAGATCTGGTGAAAGACTACATCCTTGTCTTACCCTTTTCTATCTTTGTACATCTGCTGGAATCGTTTCCTGTCCGTATCCTTTACGTCAGAAAACACTAAACCGGGGTCGGCGAGCCTTTTGGAGAGAGAGGGCCAAAAAGCTATGTAGAATCATGGAAGAGGGCCAAACAACTATGGCTCGGTGTCATGGAGAAGAACCATGTTATTAAATATGTGAATAAATTTTCTTTGTTTGAAGAAAGCAAGGATTCAATATAATTTAATATCTGATGGAAATTTTGTTAAAAGTATTACATCTTAAAAATAAATGTTCATAAATCAGTACGAAAAATTCCATTAAATCGGTTCAAAAACCGTTTTATTCGTTTAAATGTGCCCCGCTCACGAAAGCAATTTCATAGAAAAAGTGAGTGAGGCCGTAGGCTAATTTTTGGCGATCCCTACAAATAAAAAATAAATGTAAAACATTCTCCCGGGTAAAAATAAATCATTTTTAATTTCGACGCAGTATATTCAGACTATCAACTATCTCCTGATTTGCGTTACCTATATTTATATCGTGTTCAGAGTAAAGGTAGCGGGCCGGACAAGATTCACTCGAGGGCCGGATGTGGCCCGCGGGCCGGGGTTCGCCGACCGCTGTTCTAAACTGTAACTCCAAAATATAATTTTTGGATTCAGTTACACAAAATGTACAACTTAAATCTTACTAAGTATCTCTCCAAGCGCTAAACACGTCTCCCTGCAGAAGAACATTAAATTTCCAGATGTTAAGTGGATGCATTTACATATAAAAATAATAATGTTTAAAGGTTATAGTAAAGTTCTATTGAGTTATTACAAAAAGTTTTAATTCCTTTTAGTAGCGAGGATTTGTTAAATAGAGAATTAGGAATTGAAAGTTTTTGGAAGATTGTAGAATATTCAAGTAAGAAACTAAGAATTCCTAAAAGGATTCTAGAAATATGCAAATTAAGTGTTAGAAAAATAGGTTTTGGGAGAGAGTCAGTTGTTAAAAGGATTTGCTAACATTATCCAACTCCGACTTTGCTTCAAAAGTTTGTATATCAACCGAAAGAATCTCTACGAAAAGTTGCCGACCAACTAAAACCTGAAAGAGAACCTCATGGAACTAAGTGGGTAAATAGAAATTTTTGACCCTTTCATTGACCAAACGAATAATTTTTTATACACATTTGAAGATTTCCAAAAAGTATAGCACTTAGACTACTTCGTAAGCAACTGGGTAAAGATACTTGGCATCTTCCTTCCTCTTCGTAACACTCGTCCTCTGCAGGTGTAAACTATATTCTCGTTTGAATGCAAAAATTGTATATTTTGTAAATATTTTTATTTTGTGTTATCGTAAATTAAATATTTGTCTGTGATTAGGTTCTGTGTTTAGGTTAATCATTTTTTTTTCTTTTATTTTTAACATATCGTAACAAATTAGGGCTCGTCCGGGATGAACCTGGGACCTCTCGAAACTGTCACCACGTATCGACAAATACAACGAAGAATTTTAAAATATGAGTAGGCTCATTCCTTCAAAATATTTATATCGATGTTCCGTTTAAAATGAAGGCAATAAATATATTAATGTACCCTACTACCGTTATTTTACATAAAGACAAAAGAAAAAATAATCCAAGCCCCTGAGGGAAATTTACATATTTTTTCTTCATTACGACAATTATTGCAGAACACAGAAATAAAAAGTTAAATGAGAATACCTTTAAAGAGAACATGCGGCAGAGCTTTCATAACTGGCGGTAAAGTTTATGGACTGAGCCAACTTTTGCCTTGCTTTTTTGTTTCTCTCTGCATGAAACGTAGATATATATGTGTGTGTGTGTGTGTGTCATCCGCAGGCAAATCTGTTTCGCTCTATCACAGCTCATCGAGTGATTAGATATCCGATTGCGTTTACCAAGGATTGAAACCCGACCGATTTAACGTCAGTCGGTGATTCTACCTCTGATCTATGAAGGGTAGAGGGAAGTGAGGATTTTAGCATGTGATATATCATGTAAGCACACGCCAGTAGTTAGAGTGTTCTAATTCATTACTGAATGAACGATGTGTAGATGCTAGAGTAGCTACTGTTTTTTCAAAGTTTACCATTCTTCCAGAGTGCTCAATCAGGGTGTGAGATCGTGAAACACACACACATATCGGAATAATGACTTGATACCACAGAACAAATATAGATCTGAATAAACATAATTTTATATTTCATTTTTTAATAATATTCTGACCTAGGCTGCCATTTGGCAGGCAATAGCAAGAGAACAATCAGTGGCACAATTATAATTGTATTAGACTGAATAGCGAAGAATTACAAGAGATAATATTGGAACACGTTTAAAGTTACGATTAATATAAATACGGAAAATTAAAAAACATTTACGATTGAACTAAATACGTAAATAATGGAGTAAATGATTCAGCGAGAGCGAGAGAGAGCGAGAGAGTGAGAGAGCGAGTGAGAGAGAGAGCGAGAGAGAGCGAGAGAGAGAGGCGACCATTTCTCAACTTACTGTGTATCAGATTCTTTCACCTTTCGAAGTTTATTAGAAATTGTCCCATTACTTCCTAATGATAAGATCACGGTTTCTTTTTATAATGTAAGTCTGTACACGAATATCCCCTTACAAGAGATAACATATGTGCTGATGCTCTCTATAGAAGTTGCTTGGGTCCTCCTTACATTCGGAGTCTTTAAACTTACAGTTCCTGATGTTAGCAACAAAAGGAATAGAGTTCCTTTTGAAAATGATATGTGTCGAGTAGATGGGGTTTCTATGGGCGGCCTTGGGTCCTTTATTAGCCAACTTTTTGTTGGTTACCATGAAAACCTTTTGTTTGAGAAGTACTCAGAAACCGTATATCTATCAACGTTACAGGTTGGAGATGGGCGTCGGCTGAGCTGTCTGTAAATTCATTGTAAGATTATGACGAAAAAATAATAACCCGTTTTCTGCCCTCAAGCGAACATTTAAAGTCAGCACCTCCGCCTCATTTTTGATACCCAAAGTTTTAAAATGTACTTTTAAAAAATAAAGTTTTCTTGAAACCTTAATTTTAGCTATAATTGAAAGCTAAATGATTATTTTATTTTCAGTAAGCAAAATAATTTATTTCAAATAGAAATTATATTGATTAGAATCTCAATTTTTCGAGTTTT
>JBBBDQ010016459.1:0-15703 GCA_037127315.1 Ascarosepion bandense | reverse complement strand
CAAATGTCCAGTTATACCATAGCTCCGCAGTTTACATAGAAGAGCCAGCATACCAAACTCTGTCGAACGCCTTAGATATATCCAATGCAACGGTTCGAGCTTCGCCATTCCTGTCGAGTGCCTGGTATATGTACTCGGTGATGGTCGTTAGCATATCAGCAGTAGACCTGGTGAAGCGGAAACCATGTGCTTGTCCGAGAGGAGCCTGTGTGCTGTGAGATGCTGAACCACCTCGGCGTTGATGTTGGCCTTTGAAACACTTTGCAAAAGATCGGAAGAAGGCTGATAGGGCGGTAATTTGCAGGTCAGAGGGTTCTCCAGTGTTTTTAAATATAGGAACTATAGAGGAAGATTTCAACAGGCAGGAAAGCAGGAAGCAGATAGGCAGAGGTTGTAGAGCTTAGAAAGGATAGAGGAGAGTTCAGAGGGGCACATTTCTTTAAGACTATGGTTGGGATTCCGTCACCACCGCTCGCTTTGTGAGGGTCAAGTTTTAAGATTATTTTAGAGACAAGCGAAGGTGTAATGTGGACATCATTCAGTTGTGCCTCGGTTCTAGGTGAGAAGTCGGGTGTAAAAACTCCAGATAGGTCAGACTCGAATTGTTCGAGAATCTGCGGGCAAAACATTCAGCCTTATCTGCTGGGGAGGTGAGGACCTCAAATTTGTTGATTAGCGGGGGTATTGTGGACTTGCTCTTGTTAAGTACTCTTTTACAGAGTCGCCAGTAGTCTTTAGAGCAATTTGACATGCTCGTTGCTTCATTCTGGCAGCAAACAACATCTTAGCTTCGTTAAGTATCCTTTTACACTTATTACGAGCTGAAGTGAAAAGGCGCACTGTTTGTTCCGACGCATAATTTGATAGAGTCGGAAGAAATGATTCCGGTGGGCAATAGCAGCCGAGCAAGCGGGTGAGAACCATGGAGACGAATGAGATTTAAGCTAGAATTTCCTAGCAGGGGAGGAAGGCATCGATGCCAGCCTTAACCCAGGAGGACATAAGGATGCACATTCTTCGATGGGAAGACTAAAGACATTGTTCCAAGGGATGTCACAGAAGAGTCTCGGAACGAATCCCAGTCTGCTCTTTGATAGCAGTAGGATATTCTACTTGTCTGTGTTTCATGGGTCGGGCGGGAGTGGAGTGAAATATTGACGGACACTACAGTGTGGTCAGAGTTTCCAAGTGGGCAGAGTTGTCTGGTAGTGCAAAGGTCTGGGATGGGAAGTGAAGCAGAGGTCTAGAAGTGAGTCCCTTCCGTTAGGGTTGTCGGAGAAACGCGTGGGGAAGTCCACTATGCACGTAAAAGTTGGGTGATTGAAAAGTTCATGGTGTGGACACCAGCAGCGTCTGATGACGGCGTTCTTCAGCCACTTGGTGTGGTGGGCGTTAAAGTCACCAGCGAATACATGGGCAGAGGGATGGGTAGAAATGGCTTTGTCTATATTGTCAGAAATAATGTCAAGTAACGAACAGTCAGGGGGAGGAAGGGGAGGCGGTAGGAAAAGAAGAGATAGTAATCGAGCTGAGAAGTGAGAGAGGCGGAAGCACATGAAAGAATGATCTGGGGATTCAAAAGATGACACCCTAGCTAAAGGAAGGTGTTCGCTGACATAGACACTAAGCCCATGCATATGAACATTGGAGTCCTTCCTGAAGAGGGGAAGGAGGCTGAACACTATGTGCATTATTTGCTTTTAAGTGTGATATAAAAGACAAGTCATGAGGAATTCTAGGTGGGGGATAAATTCACCTCTTCCCAACTGATTTTGTTCTTTAAGTTTAGAACTGAAAAGCGGCGGATTCCCCCATCAGAATTTGGCAGAAAGTGGATGAGTCTCTTGCGTTTGTATAGAGTAAGAGAGGCTGTTTTAGTGTGACACTTTGAAGCCGGTTAGACATTAGGATATTGTTCCTACTGAATAACATTAGAAGCCCTGTACTTAAATTAGGTTAATTTAGATTTGTTTTGTCTTTAGCATCTTTTAAGTTTACTTAACTAGGAGATGCAAGTCATTTAGCCTCTTTTAATTCTTCCCCATTTACTTTAGTTTAATTTCTCCTCTATAGACGACCAGAGATATCATTTAGCTGATTAATGTGGGACGTATTTTGTATTTCGGTTTTGATTTTCGTTTTAGTTGAGGGAGTGATTGATTAGTGTTTTTCTATTATTAAAGTCCGCATTAATTAAGTACAATTAATTGATGTTTCTGTTACAGTATTAAACTTATTTTTGTTTTTGTACTCACACTATTTTACATCATATTGTAAATACTCATTAAAGGGGTTATATTTTTTAATTGTTGTTTCATTCCTCACCCACAGTCAAGAAATTGTACATATGGAGTATATTTAGAATTTCACGGAGATTCTGAGTTATTTTGGTGGCTGCAGTAAGAATGGTAAGTAAGAATGTGTTGTTTGTCGAATATTGTGACATGCTTTGGTCAGTAATTGTCTCCAGGTAAGTTATTCCTGCATGAACAGAAGATCAACCTTTTCCTCAATCCCCAGTTTTTGGCCTTGTGCCATTTTTCTCATTTTACAGATTAAATATCACTCTTCGCTATGGTACTCAGACTTCATGCATATAAAGAACTAGATTGGCAATGAGGTCTCATCAATTTAAAATTGAGTTTTGGCTTGAAATAATCATTTGTTTTATGCAAACACTTACTTTCCTCGCACTTATCACCTGTGAAATTCTCTTCCGGATCATTTTTCCCACCCTACTATAATAGTAAAAAATCTGAATGCAATGTCAATCCATAGATATTGTTCTCTGATTTATTTTTTCTGTACTCGCTTCTTAGTTGTGTTTCTGTTTTCTAATTCTTCTACACCTAATAACCTCTTGTCTCTCAGTGGCTTTAATGTTATACCTGGGTGGGGACTAGATTAAAAATATAGATAGATAGATAGATAGATAGATAGATAGATAGATAGATAGATAGATAATGGGTATCAACAGGTTAGTACATAGACATGGACATGTATAAAGACATATATATATATATATATATATATATATATATAGGAAAAGAATATTAATAAAAGTTTTGAATTTAAAAATGTACATTTTTTGAACAGTATTTGTTTATTTTTTAAAAAAAATTATTTATAAAAATAAACAAATACTGTTAAAAAAAAGTACATTTTTAAATTCAAAACTTTTATTAATATTCTTTCCTATACATATTAAGACAGTATACGTGGATGATCATCACTATATATATATATATATATATATATATATACACACACACACTAGCGGCCATAATTATTAGACCACCCCAATGTTTTGGAAAATGATGTATTTCATATATTTTTAGTATTTATTTCCTAGTGAATAATTGTAAATGAAAATAGAATTGTTCCTTTGTTAATAGTGCCCAATAACATGTGCATCAGATGAATTTATAAATATTTAATAATTACCTATATTGCAATTTATCAATGAACGAATGAAGAAAATTTAGGGTGATTCGGACGAGTTCATTTTGCTTCATTGCACCTTGTAGAATTTTACAAAGCAATAATAACAAAAGAATCATTCTATTTTCATTTGGCAATAAATACTAAGTAGTATGAGAATAGATCATTTCTTTGAAAAAAACTGGGGTGGCCTAATAATTATGGCCGGTAGTGTATATAGATGTATATTATTTTTTGTGATTAGAAACGTTAAAATGGAAACAATAAATTATTGTTCGGCAGGAATGCTTACGAATATAATTGTTAAGAAGATTTATATATATATTGATGAGAACAAGTAAAAATATCGACTGAATTGCTGCTACGAGCAACAAGTTTTTGTTGAGGGCTGGCAATAAAAACATTTCATGTAACATTTTCGTTCAGATGAACCTTTGCCAGTTTTACAACATTCTGTATACTGTTAATTAATTTCAATAAGACAATAAATTATGGATTAATAGATAGATAAATAGATATATAGGAACAGACTTAGATAGATAGATAGATAGATAGATAGATAGATAGATAGATAGATAGATAGATAGATATGAACAGACTAAGATAGATGGATAATGTTGTTTAATGCATATGTTTGCGTATTTAAATCGGCCAGTCAATTAAGTGATATACGGTATACACGCGGGTGATGATATCTCGAAACAGACATGACCAGCTAGGCAAAATTTTCCCGCAGTTGGTTGCAATTTTCTACTGCGGCCAGACTTGTTGCCAACTGAATTTTAAAACTCAATCTGCCCTGCTATTTAACTTAGAAAGAAGAGATAGCTTTATACCAGAGTATTTGCAACAGAAATTCGAACTCGGCTCTCCGATTTATCATTCTGAGCAGATATCTATTGCACCACAATGCACATCCCGTATTTAAATACATATGTAAAAACATTCCTACATGAATATAGGTCATCAGGAATATCAGTACACCCAGAAAAAACACTTTTATTTGTATTTTTAAAAAAATCCATTTTTACTCACCTCACCTCGTAGAGTCTATTTCCTAAAATAACCTGAAAGCAATACCATAAAATGTTTAAATATCAATTTAATAATCAATAAGTCTTTTGAATTATTTTCTTTCGACAAAAATATGTATACATTTGTATAAAATGTTAATGCGACAGGTGATAAAAATGAGGTTAGCAAAGGTTAAGTTTTCATGAGTTATGTCCCCTTTCCTAAGTCTATGGTCGCTTTATTCATTATTTTGTTGACCTCGTTTTTAGCAGACAACTGCTTTTAATCAATATAAATTAGGGTCTCGTTGGTTTATGAATGCATTTGTATGGAATATTCCCACGAAAGGTTACCATTTTTAGCATTAAACATGTTTCATCTACTACATTTATACTACTACTATTATTCAGACGAAAAAAAAACAGCATAGTATGAATTAAAAAGGTCCAAAACTTAATAAAACAAACTTTTTCCATCAAAATGTTTATATTATTAAAGAAGAAAGATCAAAAAGTAATTTTTATTTATTTTAAAAAAAAATTTAATTCCTTTTAACATGTTCGAAATTTTGGCAGAAAATTTTGTTTTGATTTGAGTAAGTGTTGCAGAAAATGTTACAACTGTTTACAATCGATCACGTAATTTTACGTAACTCACTTTTTCAGTGACAAACACATTAATTTGGAAATTCTCGCAAAAATCAAATAATTGTCGGATGTTAATGAAACTTTCGGTACTCATTCACAAATTAAATTAAATTATTTTGAAATTATTATGTTTTACATATCTTGGTGAATTTTTTTTTAATCTGTTACCCCTCCTCCACGTAAATCCACGAAATTTTAATATATATTAATTGGCTTCCAATTATTTTTATTAGTTAAACGTAGGACTCATCGGGGAATGTAAATCATCTATTTTTTTTTATTTTATATTTTTCGGCGCTATCACAAAATCTGCTCCAAAGAATAAAAATAAAAAATGCATTAAAAACTCCTTATATAATTTAATTTGATACTCTTTTAATTGCTGGAATAAATAATAATAATTAAGGACATTACAATCTGAAAAAAATTTTTTTTTTCGGTTACTCAAAAAACTTTAAAAAAATTGTTTTCATTTTTTTTATAACAGTAATTCATAAAAGTTTTAAAAACCTTTTAAAAATATTTTAAAGAACTGACATCCTTTCTTTTTTTTTAGTTAAAAATTGATGGATTTATATTGCCTATCGAAAATTGAAAAGTTTAATAAAAAATTTTCACCAAATATATTTTTCAAAATGTCAAAAATTTGTGTGTGTAAATAAATATGTTCATTTAAGTACGATGTTCCATTGGGGTCATAACAAGTTTCCATAGCCGTCGTATTTAGTTTAGAAGTTAACAAGTGTTTTGAATTATTCCCCTTACATGGAAAACGACACATACTGCACTTTTGATTTTTTTGATTCAAGTCTCTTCAGGATGTTGATAAACTCAACAGCCTGTTTTACAGTCATTCCTTAAACATTTAAAGCAACGTTTACATTTTATTTCCTGATTTTCTAATTTTGTTAAAAAAAAATATTAATTGTGAAATTCACAATTTCTGGAGGTACCTAAAAAGAATATGAAAAATTGATATTAAAAGTAAACATTTATAAATACATAACATTTCATAAAATATTAAGTTATCTACTGTTATTTTCAATTTCTGTTATTATTGTAAAAAAATTTAAATGAGAGATTTATATTATTTTAATTCTTATTTTTCATAAAACATCTTCAAACGTAAGCCTACGAAGCTGAACTGTAAAAATTCCATAATCAGTGGATAATTGCTGAAAACTGCATTAAATTTTTAATTTTTTAACATAGTTAAAAAAAAAAAAAAAAACGATTTCTATAAATAAGATTTATACAAAATTCGTCTTCCATATTTTTGGCCGGATACAGTAAATCACCAACTATCGGCTGCTGATAGGTGGTGGCAGCTGTGATAACAGGAGCTACCGTAACTGAGAAATGCTTTTTGAAACATTTTAAGCAGTAAGCATTTAATTCTTGTTTCAAGTCAACTTAAAGTAAGGTTAAATTCGGTAATTTGAAGAAAATGTGCCAACGAGATGTATTTATTTTTGTAAGATTTTTTAAAACAGAGAATTGGCTTCTGTTTACAATCGATGAAAAATGGCAAAAATTTGAGGTTTTAAAAACTTTTTTTTAATTTAGAAAATTTTTATTCAAATCAATGTAATTTCAGTTTGAAATACACCAGGGTATTTTGCTTACTGGAATTATAAATTTAATCCCTTGGCATTCAAAGGGTAAAGCTAATTTTAAATCTTGAACATAAATTATTTATTTTTTAAAATTTCAATTTAAATTTAAGTATAGAAAAATGAGTAGAGGCTTAACAGATGACGCTGACAGTAAACTTCAGGCTTTTAATTATCCCACAACAGGTTCCCAATACCTGCTGCGGTGAACAAAATGTAGGGGCTACAGAACCAAGCCTGCTCTGTTATTTAACCCATAAGGGAGGAAAACGGATTAATACCTGCTCAAGGTAATGGCGCGTAAATATGAATGCCATTCAACTAAGTCAGTATGTGAAATAGATAGATAGATAGATAGATAGATAGATAGATAGATAGATAGATAGATTAGAGAATATATATATGCATGTTTACTGACCTGTATAGCAGTAGCACCCATATTGACAATAGAAACAATGATATAATAACCTCCATATCTGTGTTGTAAAAGTTAATTGTATATGTTTATTAATCTACTCAAATACATCAAATTTGGTTTTTATGAAATACAAGACATACCTAATTAAAAATCTTTTGTGTTCATATGCAACACGTTATCAGTCAGGCAATATATAATAAATTTTAATGTATTAGCTACGTTAATTTCGCCCAAATGCTGAAAATTAATGTCCTGTCCTATTTTATCGCAAAAATTTATTTGTCTTTTTATTTCTTGATAAGATTTTTTTACCTTCGATATAATTAAAATTTTTGTTTGGCTGTAGGTTTTTTTACAAAAATTTGAATCTTCGTGCCCGCAATAAGATGGAGGGTCAAATAGCAATTTTTCCAATGACCCCGCTTTTATTTTAACTTCCATCAGTCCTCGGAAATGCTTATTTTTTACAGGCGATGATTACTGTTGTAATAAACTTAGAGGTATGATGAAAGTGAATTTATACATTTTTTTGTTCTTGAGAATTTAAAGCAAATATTAAACACTATTTATTTAATTGAATGTTTATTTTTAAGAATAATTTTATATTTACTGCTTTCAAAACAGTAATGCAATTATATTTGAAAACTAATTCGATATTTATCATTTATCAATTTATACAGAACTAAATACAAAAACAATTCCCAAATTTCTGACATCTACTAAATTATTAAATTGTGTGAACCAACTATAAGAAATGCCTTTTTATTTACAGTTTGCCAAATGTATAAAGCCTGTGAGTGTCAAATTCTCAGGCCTCTGACCTCAACATATTTTGTAGGAATTTCAATTTTCTCACACTATACATTTCCTTCTTGTTTCCATTTGCCCCTAAATTTCCTTGTTTCATCCACATTCAGTCCACAGAATTCTCAGGATCCTCGCATTTCTCTTCTGTTACCCCAAATCTTTTTCTTCATCTGTGAGGAAACTGTCGATAATTCACTGTTTGACTTTTCAGGAATAATAGTCCTCGAATAACTTTGAATAAATTTCTTGAATATTCATGACTTTGAATAATCATTGTCCTCACGTAATTACACAACTCCGATGGGTTTTTTTTATGATTGATTAATTGCTTCTCAATATCGTGACTCATTTAACGGTTATTTGCAGACAACATATATCTTTCTTTCTTTCCTTTTCGTATGACTAAACAACTGGTTGATTTTGAGCGTCAAATTATCGTAATTTTCAAAGAACGATATGTGTAGAAATACCCATAATATTTTCCCTCCACGTGCTGTCCGCAGTTTTCAACGTTTATCGATTTTCTGAATTTAGTGGGCACCTGTAGAAGGACCAATATTATATAACAGTTCAGCACTTTTTTCAAACGAGATTTTCTTTTTCTTAATATTTTACATCATATTTGAAAAATATTTTGAGATATGAAAATTGTGTACTTGTTTATTTTGGTTACGACAATTTGTAGTTCATATCTTAGCCTGTTTCTTTTGCTGAAAACCAGAAGTTGCTGTTCTCTCAATGTCATTTAATACATTCTTCTTGCTTTCCTTTCCTCTCCTTCTGTAGAAGATCCCGTAGTTTCCTTTCTGTGTTAGCTCCAAACACTGTGTCATATGCATATTTTCAGATCCCCGTTTATGGTCGATAATAATAAATCCTAGTAGAATTTCGAATTTTTTTAGGATCGCCTCACTGTAAATTTTGAACAAATCCGCCGAGAAGACTACTCTTTTGACTTACACCTTTTTTGTATATTCACTTTCTATCCGTATTTTGGTGGTTCTGGATTATTCTAATATATTCTTCAAATAAATCAAGTTTATTAATCATTTCAAACAATTCGTCTGGTCTTATGCCATTTTTTCGTCTCAGAAGATTTTCAGTAAAAATCAGGATTTAGAATTATTTGTATCAAAATATAAACTGTATCAAATATTCATATCATAATACAGCTTATAGAGATACATCGTCGAATCTTTAGCGTTTTTTGTATGTTATTTTCCTTTTTTTTTTTTTTGGCCAGGAGATGGAAACTGAATCATGTAAACTGAGTTCAAATTCCAACTGATTGTTATCCTTAGCTTTAGACATTCTAGAAATGCAACACCTTGTTACACCTTGTGTGCAAATTAATTAAAACAAAACGAATAATGTCTTCTTAGGATCTTTCACATTCCCTGACGACGTATACGTCATCTATTGGCGTTATTTTTCTTTTCCGATCGCATTTTCTTTTACGTTTTGGACTGATGGATCCAGTTTGTTCCTTCGCTTTGATGTCACGACTGACAGTTGTCGCTAACAATATCCGCGATCTCTCTGTAAGGCTTGGTAGTGCGTCCGTGAAGTGTTACAATTTTCATATGCTTCCTGGGAGTAACGTCTCTTGCAGACAATGGTCATAGGACAACTAAGCCGAAACAATAGTGTCAGGGCGTAAAAATCTGATACAATTAGGGATGAAGTAATATTTTTCAAGACCAAACAAATTCTATCATATCCCCCGAAAATAGATCCATATTACTGTCCACGCTGCAAATACCTAATCTGGGAAATAAATAGAAATGAATTACATACTGTAAATCAAGTCGGGCTAAAACTAACTGTATAATGAATGAAAGGAAACTAAGGTGTTGCTTTAATTAGTTTGCACAAAAAGTAAAGATGTATTCAATCTATTCTCATCATTTTAAATTCCTTATTTCTATTATTATTTAACATTACAGAATTTAATTTACCGCCCTTTTTATCCTTGTGTCAGTGATAGTTCTAAGATATTTTATAGGAATGTTGTATCGATGTAATCTTGCAATTGCGACTGGCTTATCGCCTGTGAAATTTGAAATTCTGGAAGTTACCTAGGTACAAATATGTACATCTTATTTTTGTAAGCATAACCCCAAGTAATCCATAGCAGCCACTGTCAGAAACCTGAGACGGTGTTATTGAATGAACGCCACCTCAAGACATAAGAGACTATCCACCACTATGGCCATCTATTCATCGATCCATCATGTGCATGCAAGAATATCCATTTAGACTGGTTTCTGGTTAAAGCTAGAAGACTAGTCATTCCTGCCTTGCCCATCCTACGTCCAGGCGTTATTTGTATTCTTTCTTCTCCTAGACTGGTTGACAAATTATGGCAAGAGGGCCTAGTCATCCCTGCTATAATCATCTAAATATCTTCAAGTTGAATTTCTATTCAGAATTATTCGTTTTCAGGACTGGTTTCCATCACAAAGTAAATGAGCCTAGACTTCCTGAATTAAATGAATGAATACGAAATTCGACTTGCAAATTGGTGTGATTTCATTTGCTAACCTAGTAATTCGAGTAAATTCTCAATTCATACCATTTCCAAGATTCTTTGTGCGGCAATTGAATATAACAAAATCGATCTGGGTTCGAAATTTGAACGCCAGTATCTGTATCAATTATAACAATTAACTGACTGAACCCTTACGTTACTCGCACATTCGAATATAGTTTAGATGTGTATTAATTAATTCATTTTGTTTAGCAACATGCTTTTATGAATTATCTAATTACTTATTACATATATACGTACCTCCACAAATCTGTTTCCTTAATTTCTTAACGATACAAAAAAAAATAGAAATTAGTCTTGAAAATAAACTGATGATAGGGTCGACTAGCAATCAACCGCATTTCTTTCTCGTATATGTTATTTCCGACACCAATCACAAAGACAGTGATTCCAGCATTTCTCAGCATCTTCATTTTCCTTTGTATTTTTGTAATTGCTTGATCTTCTGCGTGATATAACGAAAGCATACTTAGGCATGCATTTGACATAACTTTTTCCGGCGTTGGCAAACATCTCTGCCAAGTGATACAATGCACCGTGCAAATTTGTAGAAGCATGGCCCTGCACATTGATCTCAATGTGACGCAGAATGTTAACATGGGAAATTAGAAGCTTTTTGTTGGTGTAGGTTCCCAAACTGATCTTGAAAAAGACAGTTTTTGAAAATGCGATCACACCGAAGCGCACCCCCTCCCCAGGAGATGTTGATGATCTCTATGACAAAGTCAATCAAGCTATTAATTTCCTTCTTTGTAATTCCGTATGAAAGGTCAATAATTATCACAAAGTCGCCTCTCATCTTACACTCTGAAAAAAGAAAACAAATTTTACACATTAAACATATTATAAAAGTGAAATAAATTCTATTCATAATTCAGATTAAACTATATACTTGGATCAAGCTGGATTATCCTTTAAGTTAGTATAGACTGCAGACACGGGCTCCTCAAACTTGGTCATAAAGCTAGTTAAAAATAATCCAGTTCTTTCTTTGTGTGTGTGTGTGTGTGTGGGTGGTTGTTTTTCTGTTTTTCTTTTTTTAGTTTTTTTTTTTGTTTCCTTTTTTACCACGGTTGCATTAAAATATGTGCTAATTTGGTTTGCAATTAATAGTAAAATTGTGGCATTTATGAACCCCTTTAGCCATAGCGTATTTTGTTTGACCCCCTTATTTTTAAGTACTCCTTATTTCTAGCTTGTAGCGTGTGTCTTTTGCTCTCTCCTGTGAATCTCCTGACTCGGTGAGGGCGTCTAGAACGTTGTTGTATCTTAGATGTCGTGGGAGAATGTAGCCTGAATAGACCGGCCTAGTCGAGACCTAGCCAAGTGGTGTGTGTTCCGTTCTTTGACATATTGTTAGCTCTGAATTTTTAGTTGATTTGTTTTAGTTATGCATTCAGTACTTTTTTGATTAATCAGCTGCTGCTTCAGTCAGCAACTATTTTACTGTTTATATAGATAGATAGATAGATAGATAGATAGATAGATAGATAGATAGATAGATAGATATAGTTGAATAATATAGACATATTGCGTTGACTTATTTGATATTGATATTTTCAAGTTGTTGTTTAGATAGTTTTGCGCAGTTACAGTTGCATGATTTTCTTTGTTATTTATCCTTGAGGTGATCTTGAAAAAAAAACGTTGAAGTTCTTAGATTAAAAAGTAACTACGGCGCCTTCCTTGATGAATTTCATCTCAATATATAGAAACAAATTAGACAACTGGAAAGGACCAATCTAAAATGATGTACACAAAATATGTCTATATTATTCAACAAAAAGCAATGTTTAAATGGAAATATGATGTCTGAATATACATATTACAATATATAATGTTTAATTGCGATAATGTTTAGCGTCAAGGTTGTGGTTTTTCAGTGGTTTTATTGATAAAATGCGTATCAGCAGGCATAATTTGTTATCGTAAAGTGCTCAATATCAGGATGTACACAGAGTGTTTGAAAGTACAAAATTTTGTCTCTTTAACAGAGCAAATTCATGCAGACTTCGAAGTTTTGTGAGAACACCGTAATGTTGTTCTCGCACGTCAGAGTTAATTTACCGTTAGATCACGGTTTTTTTCTTCTTTATATAGATTATGGTTTGATTTTGTGGGATTTGTCTTGTCTGTGATTGGTTGAATATTTTTCCTTTTTGTTTTTATGATTGGTTGATTTTTATTTTTATTTTTATTGTGTAGTTGCTTAGGTTTAGTTTGGTTTATTTTTGTTTTTTATGCATTCTTCTTATTCTGCTATGTACCTTGTCCTTTCAGGACGTAGGCGATCATGGACTTCCACGTCTCCCTATCTCTGGTGACTCTTGCGCGCTTTCTCCTGTAACGTGTCTCATCGCCCATTCTGTTATCCTACAGTCAGGACCTTCAAATATGTTATCCGCTACTTTCCTCTGTCTCTTTTCCCTCTATCTGGCCTGTTAAGATCAGGTTCTCCAAGCCCTCCTTCCTCATTGCATGTCCCAGGAACTTCAGTTGTCTCTTGCTGTTGCTCACTATTAATTTTCTTTTCTTTTCCCTTCTTTCCAAAACCTCGTCATTGCTCACATGCTCGGTTCACGATATCCACAGCATCCTTCTGTAGAACCGCATTTCAGCTACTTCAAGTTTTCCCTTCATCTTTGTTGATATTGTCCAACCTTCACAGCCATATTGAAGAGCTGGCATCACATAGTAATCCAGTATTCTCTTCTTTGTTTCTAGTGAAAATTTCCTGTCTTAATACTTTACTCAGATTCTGGAACGCGTTTTCCACCATGCAATTCGCCTTTGGATCTCTGTGTCGCACATTCAGTCTTCCGTTAGAACAATTCCCAAATATTTAAAATTTTTCGTACCTGCTTGATTTTAACATCCCCCACCTGTATTTGGCACTTTGGGCTGCTCTTTTGGCTGATAACTATGCAATCGGTTTTCTTGCAGTTTATTTGTTGTCCCTTCTTGTCACTCTCTTCATCTATCTTCTGTAAAGGTCCTGTAGTTATTTTCCGTGTCTGCAATCAATACTGTGGTCTGCGTGTCTGATGTTGTTCAGATTGTGACCTCCGATGACAAATCCTGGCAGAACATCTAGGGTTCTCAAACTATTCTCACTGTACAAGTTAAATATATCCGGTGAAAATATACATCCCTGTCTCTTACGCCCCTTTCTAGTTTTGTATAACCACTGAATTCGTTGCCTGTCCGTATGCAGGCAGTTTGCTGCCAGTAGAGTTCATAGTACCCTAATGTCTTTCCCAAATATGTCGAGGCTGCTGGGCATTTTCCAACAATTCTTTGTGGCGTATTTTGTCGAACGCTTTTGTAAGGTCAATAAAGCACACGTATAAGTCCTTCTTCATTTGCTTGTGCCCTTTCGTAGAGCATCCTAATCATAAATATGGCGTTTCTTGTCTCAGTGTCTTTGACGGAGCCCGCACTGTTCTTGTCCTATCTCTGGCCTGATTCTGCTTTTTGCTCTATTCGGACGATCAGTTTTGTAATATGACTCATTAAACTGATAGTTCGGTGTAGTTCACACTCGTTTACCTGGCTTCTTAGGTAATGCTTTGAAAATGGATTTGTATAGGTTGTCTGGCACATTATCCCACTATTATAACTTTAATTTATTGGCTTCCGTAATTCTCTCTATGCCGAATTCTTCCAGGGCTGGGAGTAACTCTATTACAATGCCGTCTGGACCAGCTGCTTTTTGTTTCTATTCAGTTTTGTGCATTGCAGCTTCCACTTCGGACTTTAATATTTCCAGTCCGTCCTCATCTTTGTGTATTATCGGTTGCTCTCTCTTGTCGTGGAAAAGATCTTCTATATATCGTTTCCATCGCTTGAATATTTCTTTTTCTCCAGTATTATCGTTCCATCGTTGGCTTTTATACATCCTGTTGAGGAGCAGGTTTTTTGTTTTGTCAGTTCTCTTACCTCTTTATGCATGTCTGCTTTTATAGATACGTACACTAAAAAAGGATGTGCGTTGGGGTACAGTGGATATCGACTCGGAACGAGAAATCGGGACCCGAGTTCGAATTCAGTTGAATTCATTGCATTCGCTTACGCGCAAATACCCTTGGGAAAGGTATTAATCCGTCTTTTCACTCCAGTTATGGATTAAATAACAGGCCAGATTGGGTTCTCAACCAGTCTACCGCAGAAAACAATGGCAACCTACTGCGGGATAATCTTCTGCCGGGTCAGTCATGTCTCTTTCAACATTATCGCAAGCGTGTTTTCACGTATGGCACTAAACTGACTGACATAAAAAAAAAAAAAAAATAAACCAAACAACTACACAATAAAAAGGAAAATCTAAGAAAGGAAACAGCAGCCAATCATAAACAAAAAGAAAAACAAAATAGAAGGCACATCAATATTTATGTCGCCCGTCAGTTTAGACAACATATTGATATAAATATTTTTCACAGGTCCACTCGTAATAAATAAATATAATGCTTATTATGGTCATTGTATTGAGTGAACATTAGTAGCACAATATGCATAAACACAAAAGTAAGTTTAAGGAAACAACGAAAAAAAAAACCAGATTGACTTTACTTCCACCTCCTACCACTTTTCGTGTGGTTGAAATCATACCTGTAGACTCATATGGCGGTCTGCATGTCGGCAGTTGTTGAATTGTGGTCGCTGTCGGTCTGCACGTCGTAGTTGTTGGTGTAATGGTCGTCGGTCTGCACGTCGTAGTTGTTGATACTGTTGTAGGCACAGTTGTTGGTATAGTTGAAATAGAAAAACGAGAAAATAACTAATATTACATATGTTGTAATAGTTTCTTTGATAGAGACAATTAATATTTCGAGAAGTTCATTCCTGTTTAAAACACTGTAATATGCATCGTCTCTACATAATTCTGTTGAAATAACCTCGAATAATTAACCGTTAATTAGTTTTACATGTTATTTAGACATGGCGGTATGCATGAAACACATGTTATATTATTTGCCGGTTAATTACTAATTAAGGTCTCTGTGCCTGAGAAAAAAAGGCTATTGAAAACTTTCTTTATCACACATACACAAACACAAAGAAAGAAACACACACATATATATGTGTTCACACAGACAGACAGACACACACACACACACACACATATTAGATCTCACCAAGGACGGATAAAATTTATTCTCCATCCTACAACCTGTCTCTCCCTTCTTTCTCTCTCTCTCTCTCTCTCTCTCTC
>JBBBDQ010016457.1:0-13500 GCA_037127315.1 Ascarosepion bandense | reverse complement strand
TGCATTTCAAAAAGCCTACCAGAGTACTGAAAAACAGGAAAATCTTATTGGAAACAAAGAAAAGGATGATGGATTGTCGGTAGGATATCTGTATGGAAGTGGAATGTTGGACGATCTCTTAAAGATGAAGAATAGTGAGGCAGTAGAAATATGATTTTACAGAAGGATGCTGAAGATGCCATGGACTGGGCACGTGTGCAACAATGAGATGTTGGAGCGGATGCAAAACGCGAAGAAAATACATACCTCTAATATCAGGAAGAGACAGATGAGGTTCCAATTGACGAGGAAGAAGAGTCTAGAGAATTTAATACCAAGGCACGGATAAAAAAGTAGAAAGAGAGACAGGAGAAAGAAGCGCCGCACATACTTGATAGGCTTAAACTTATGGATGGCGGAGCGGGTTTCGAAACACACCAAAGGGAAAAGTATTGATAGCGACAAGAGACAAGGCTAAGTAGAAATGCTCGTATTGGAGCTTCCGGCGAGAATAACAAACAATGCAGCATACCGTTTCCAAATTTTCGGCGTAGAGAATTTCTCGATATGATTTTTTCTTAGAGAGGACGGTGCCCAACTGACCCTACTATAATGAGTAGAGGACAAAATATGCATGCGCAAAATTAAAATTATAAAGTGTGGTGATAAGTTACTCATTGCATTCTCTCTCCCTTCCTCACTCTCTCTCTCTCTCTCTCTCTCTCTCTCTCTCTCCATATATATATATATATATATAGCCTTTGAGATTTAAAAAAAAGTTCGACCGGCAGTCGAGAGCGAGAGAAAATTTACCTATCCCAAAATCATTTTTACCTGAACGACTCCATTTCTTAATAGTCGCCTTATGTAAACACAGCGAATTGCTGATGGAAAACAAAAAATGAAATTCTCTTAATTAAAATTTCGAACGTGTTAGAAAGGATTTTAAAAATTTTTAAATAATAACAAAATTTCATCTTTCCTCTTAACAATAGCATAAACATTTTAATGATAAAACTTTATTTTTATTAAGTTTGAGCCCTTTTTAACATCATTAATTGCTGTTTTTGGCAATTAAGTGTAGGTATCAAAATTCGTAGTTTATTTCTTCTTGTTTGACTACAACTTCCATCTCATAGATGATAAAAATAACAAATCTGATTTTCTCAACAATTTTCTATAAAAAATTACTATAATAAATTGTATAATGTATAATTTGTTTTTCAGTACGTGGTCAAAAATAGTATGCGTATTTTATTCTTTCTTTCAAATGTTCGTTTTTATTTTTCGTAAGTGGGGAGGAAATACAGATGTTGAATCAAGAATAGTATTTTTCCAAATGAATTTCTAAAAATCTGTGAGCTTAATCTTGGGCGACAGAAACATTTTATCTCCACCCTGGAAGCGTTAAGTGAATGTTTGTAGTTAAAAGGATCGGGACGATAAAAGCAAGACAAGAGTTTGTCAATCTAAATTCAATTTGTCAGATCTTGCTTTGATGACTACGGATGTCACTGTCTTTAACCACATATTTCGACGTAAATCAGGTGCCATGCATAAGACCAAAGAGTTCAATAATGTCATTGTAGGTAATTCTAAGTAACTTGTGAATCTTCAATAGCATACTTTTGTGATGATAAAGAATCATATTTCTTTTTTCTATATTTGAAGCAACACGTTTCATTGTGAGATTTTTAATCGATCGCGGGTGGGTAAAGTAATAAACTTTAATCGCCCAATTAAGTTTTAATCGACTGAGTCGATCGGGCAGTGAAATCTCAAAGGCTGTACAACAAAGTAAATGCAAATAGACATATCCAAAATTAAAGCATCGTAAAAGTTGTAGACACAAAACAAAGCAACTGGTAAATGATTCCTTTTACAGTAAGGTTCACCCTGTACAAACCCCAGAAGTCTCTCAAAATGAAACTGAGTAAGAAGCACAATTTATGTTGATAGGCGGGGAAAATACCTACTAACACTAGACTTGAAAATAGTGATCAGAAAAACATCATCTTAAGTCAGTCTCAAAGAGCAATGGTTCGCGGGAAGAAGATGCACGAGTGGAACTTCAGTGGAATAAGGCGGGTATGAGGTTGGTTCGCAACTTTCCTTGCCAAGTGTAACTTGGCAGTGGGGGATTACAACTGGTGAACTAAGGAAGTAGTTCTGTAGTTCGACTGAGCGCTTTCCTTGGAAATAGCGATAGTTTAATGGGAGGATTGCGACGTTTCGACTGTAAGAGTGTGGGGTTGTAAAGTCGAAAATCATTTTGTCAATTACAAGGACTCAGGAGAACACTTTTTTGTGTTCTATCGAGACTGGAAAGTGATGACTGGTCAGCTTCTGTTCAAATATGGTACAAGTCATGCATTTTGAAACTACGAAAATCCAAGCAAGTTCAAAACTTAAGAAAAATATCTTGTAACAAGACGAAATTTTGACAGCGAAACCTGAAGGCAGCGAATTGGGATAGCAAATGACACCTTTCAGATGCTAAGCTGTTATAACTCGTTTGCAAGTTACAATATAGTCTTGCTTGAGCACTCCGTCACGTCTGAAGGTTGACTCCAACGGTATTTTTAATATTCCACTGGGATTCTATATTTAAGCGACTAGACTAGTTTATCTGAGTCACCTGGAGGTATTATTTACTCCACAACACCAAAGAAAAAATCGCAAAAAGTGGAGACTTTTGTGGAGTTTTTTTAATAATAAATATATTTTATTTATTTATTAGTATAACCCCGTTTTCTTTCCATATCGATTTCGCCAACATAGTTAAATTTAAACACTTTTTCCGTTTAGGTTTAAACTCTAGTTTTCGGTACGTTTCCTTTTTCTGGGAATTAAACGTTAAACGAACACTTGAAGTGCTGGCACATAAAAAATAGATGCATTGTTGTTTCGTCTATTCTCCGGTTTTCTCCGGTAAACGTTTTCTTTAACTGATTATATTGTTTTTTATGTTCTTATTTTTCTTTTACAATCTATATCATCTTTCTGGTTCGTGATTTTATTACACCGTTTTTCCACATTTCTTTTCCATCTATACACTTTGAAAACACATATTGTATTCAAATTTGAGAAAAAAAAAGAGTCCTTTTAGTTATGCGTTCTTATTCTTTTTTTTAACCTTGGTAAGAACCTGTCGAACTCTAATTTAATTTTTCTTGTGAACATTACTTCTGCCGGCGACACGCCTGGTGAAGTATTGGGATCTGGCGTTATATCGTAAAATCTTGTTCAATTTTCGATATACGCTTTCAAAGCTCTCTTAAGATTATTCACCTTTTCCCTGTTGACTTTGAATGATACGACATTGGTAGTAATATATTCAATCGAGTACACTTCAAAAATATCTTCGTATTCCTGAGCAGTGAATTGTGTACCGTTATTTGAGACTATGGTATGCCATAACGTGCACAGAGTATGTGTAAAACTTCACTGTGACCAAATAATTTTTCTTTTTTCAAATTTCAGGATATTCACAACCACATAATAATGTGATCCACTTATTAGACATGCAAAAATGTAATGCCGTTTTAACCACGGAGAATATGTTTCTAAACAAGGATTTATTTTCGTGGTAAGTGGTTTTCTCTTGCAAAGAAAATATGCAGGCTTTTACAACATTTTCAATAACTTGATCCATTTTTTCAATACGCAAAGCTTCTCATAAGAGATTTAATCTGGAAATTCCCCGACATATACTTCTTGAAATTCATTTAATATTCGCTTTTGTAATTAGCTAGGTATTAAACTTTGTGCAAACATCAATACATAGTGACATAGCGAGTTAGTGTTCAAGGCTGGATTGCGTTCTTTCTTAGTTTCTTTTAGTTTTTTTTCTGTTTTTTATTTTCTTTTTTCCAGAATAAGTAGTAGTTCACGTACCACATTTTTATATTTTTAATTTCGATTTAACTTTTTAATGCTGCAATAACAGTATCCTCAAACGGTGAAGTATTTTTTTGTATCAATCTCGATAAACCATCTGTATGTCCTAACATTTTGGATGGTTTGTATTCCATCGTAAAAATCGTAATTTAATAAGATGGAGCACCAACTTTGTAATCTATTGGCTGTACGCGTAAGAATTTTTCTTCCAAACATGAATTGATAATGGAGGCGACGGTCTGCCTCGAAAGTTTTTGAGTGAAATAATCATTGAATGAATGTAACAAACTCGACTGTCTGGACCACAATCCGAGCCGCTATTCACTGTGCCAAAACATTTATATAAAGTTTGTTTTAAAAAACATTACAGCGAAGGATTTTGATAAGCTCTCTAAATATAAGAGCAATGAAATATAATTGAAAAGAATTTGGCATTTTTACAAAGTCAGTATTCACGGTCGTTGGATAAGAACAGAAAATGATTAAGATAAAAACTGATTTAAGCTTATTAGTAAATCTTAGCAAAAACCATCATTATCTGAAATACAACAAACTGTGTTCCTAAGTACTGTGCACAGTACGAGAATAAATCTTTCAGTCCATTATTCTTGATAACATCGGAAGAATAACGTTCTTTTACATTAGGCTCCACGTAAAGGCTTCTTAAGTGAGCTTCCAAAAGAAGCAATGAAAGAAGAAAACTATAATATTAAGAGGGAAAGTATATTCCATCATTTCCATCAGGATAAATTGTCACAGAAGAGTATACTGTGATTTCATGCATCACAGTCAAATATACGTTCAATATTGACAGGTTGTGTTATTAAAAAAATTCATAATTCATTTGCAAATGAAAAGAGGAATTAAGAATTCAACCCCCCAAAATATGTTTCAGATTTAAATAACCAATGCTGATGATCTGTAAAATAATAAACAAAAATCAATCACCCAATCTTTAAGAATTCCTGAAATCATTGGGATATATGAGCAGATATATGAGCCTCATCAACCAGCCCAGAAATCTAAGAGCCGGAGAGGATATCTATCAATTACAACAGCTACAATAATAATAATAATAATAATAATAATAATAATAATAATAATAATAATAATAATAATCGTCACGATAGAGTGGGGCAATATATACACTGGACAATGTGCAAACACTATGGAAAATATATGAACAAAATGTGGTATAAACATCACGCAGTTCCGGTCACAGAAATAGAAAATGTCACCATTCTATGGGATTACACCATCTAAACAGACAGAAAAATCGAAGCAAATAAGCCGGACATTATTGTTAAAACCAAGAAAGAAAAAACTGTCTATTAATTGATATGGCTTGGCCAGCGAATTGTAACATACAACCAAGGAATTCAAAAAACTGTCAAAATATAAAGACCTGGAAATTGAAATAGTAAAACATGTGGAAATTATTGTTAAAACCAGAAAGAAAAAACTTGTCTATTAATTGATATGGCTTGGCCGACGAATTGTAACATAACGGCAAGGAATTAAAACTGTCAAAATATAAAGACCTGGAAATTGAAATAGAAAAACATGTGGAAATTGAAAACAAGAATCGTGCCAGTGATAGTAGGTGCACTTGGAATGATAAAAAAATGGAACGAAACAAGACATTGAAAGAATCCCTGGAAACCCCAGCTTAAGAGATATAAAAAATTGTCTTGTTAAGTACAGCCGACACACTAAGAAGAACTTTGTCTATATAACGCTAGGGATGTTAGGGGAGATAGGAAAACATGAAATGGAGCCATAAAAACACACCACGAGCTGCCTTAGGTCTTCTCGCAGACTTGGTAGGTAGTGCGACCATAACAGAAATAGAAATATGAGAAAAAATGACACAATAATGTAATAATCTAAAAATGCTGGTTCTGTGACAAATATTAGGAAACCATAGACCATCTAATCGCAGGATGTTCTGTACTTGCACCAAATGAATATAAAAGAAACTGTTACGATGCAGTGCGACAATATTTATACTGGTCAATGTGCAAACACTTTGGAAAATATGTTAAGAATCACTGGTATGCACAACACACGAGTATTAGTTACAGAAATAAGAAGACATCACAATTCTGTGGGATTACACTATTTTTATAGACGGGAAGATTGAAGCCGAAATAACTTGACATGTTGTCAAAAATCGAAAAAAAAAAAAAAAATAATTGCCTATTAATATGGCTTGCCCAGCGAACCGTAACATACCAATAAATTAATTTGAAAAACTATCGAAGTAAAAACTCTGTAATTTGAAATAGTAAAAATGTGGAAGTTGAAAACAAGAATAGTACCAATGATAATAGGTGCACCTGGAATCATAAAAACTAAAGCAAAACTAAAACGCATTAAAAATCTCAGAAAATTCTAATAAAAATTTATTAATTAAAAAATGTATTGATAAGTACCCACCTAACACACAAATTAAGAACTTTGTTCATGCAATGTTAGTGGTGTTATGGAAGATAGAAAAATAAATTATGAAATGTTGCCCTAACAACACACTTGGGCGCCAGGTCTTCCTGCAAACTGGTGTTTAGCAGAGCAGAAATCGAAATATGATGAAAGTAATAATAATAATAATAATAATAATAATAATAATAATAATGTAAACGTACCGATAGCAGACTGAATGTACCGAGCATTGAAACTTTGAGAAATTACAAGATACATGTGTGATCTTAGAATTATAAAATATATGTACGTCATCATCATTTAACATTTAGCCTATATGTCTAAAGTGTAAATGGGTACCGCATAATTTTCACATTACTTTTAGATTTTAATGGATTACTAATTCCTGAAACTAGCATCAGTACTTTCAAGAGATTGCCCTTCCTTAAAGAGGCCGCACCAAATGTGTAGGTAGTCAGTGAGAATAATATCTCGATGACAATGAGACAGGAAATAGAAATACTTTCTAGCACCTTACCCACTTTGGTTAAGGAAAAGCTTCCAATTTATTTCAGAGAGCTTTGTTCTTAATTAAAATGTCCAACAACCTAGCATTCTTGTGTCCACTTGCGTCCAGTAAAACTTCTGTAGTCTCGACCTGTCATCGAAAACAGAGAACCGAGACTTGGGAAATTAGAAATATTTCACATCTTCAACGTTTTTCTAAAGTTTTCATTTAATAAAATATTTTTATTTCTTCCGTCATTCTTATTTAGAAAGCCGCAAGGGTTTTTTGTTATTTCTCTCATGATCGTGATAAACTTTAATAGGAACAATTAAAATTGGATAAGGTACTTGCGATAGAATATTTTCTAGAGAAATCATGTTATATTTCCACTAAATGTGACCAAAATGTACATAAATTTAACGAATCATAACTCTTTCGTAAAAGTCAACATCCATGAAGAACCTAATGAAAAATAAATAGCCGTCAAGAGATATTTCTTTCAGTTTTACCTCTAAATTTAGAAAAATAGCCATCGTGGTAAAAACTCTGAAGATGAAAAATTTTTGTTCCTAATAAATATTGTTTGTTAAAACTAAATTCGACAGATAATCCTTTATTAAGTGCAAAATGGAGAACAAAATCCCATCTGATATGAGATTATGCTAATAAACATACATATAGATCATATGTGATGACATAAATTAGCTTCAGGTGACCTTTCTCCATGCATTAACTCACCCTTGGAAGTGGGGCTGGCTTTATTACCGGAGCCTCTACCAAATAAAGAGTACTGTGGAGACTTGGGAATTTTCTCCTTATTGCTGTTAAAAATACTTTAAGCCTTGACCTTGTGTTGCATCCTGTTGCAATATGAGAGCTCTATTGTATATTTATTGATGTATAAGTTTCATTCAATGTCTTCAACAAATCTAACAACTGGCACAAGCGCTTATTTCTGGGTTATCTAAAAGGAAAGGTATTAAATTTCATTAGATGGTAGACAGATCAAATTTCGTCAACAGCATGAATTCATGGAACATAAAATTGAGGATATTATTCTGAATTTGTCTGTGAGAAAGCTCATTTTTTATAACAATGACCGTATTCAGAGAATAGAAAAATTTGATTCTGAAATATTCTTTGTATAATGTCCAATGAATGGGATTTATATCGAAAGTTTAGTTATGAAGCGAAGTAAAAGAAGAAAAAGCGGCTACACTTCCGCTAGCATTTGTCTGTATACATCTGAAATGAGTTTATAGTGGGTATCTTATCTATTCCTTTTCTAGCAGTTGTAGTGGGAGTCGTTCAAGAGAAGGGTAGTTGTGTATTGTTGAAGATTGACGGAATTTGGCCTTGTGGTAAGTCATAAAATGACTATAAAATCAAGAAAAGCAAATTGAGTTGAAAATAACATTTATATATACACATATCAATAAATGTTTTACAATTAAAACAATACTTGAATAGAGGGTAACGGAGGTTAAAAGAAATGTTCATGGCGAATAAAATACAGAAAGAGATTTAGGCTTAGGAATGTGGGACCGTCGTGAGTAAGGAATGTCTTTGATGTATTCGCTCCTTGAGCCAGTAAGTACTTTTGAGACAGTGGATAAGGTAAGGGTAAGGGAGGGGAGCGAACATAGTTAGCCACTTGACTTCGGTCAAGGGAGATACTAATTACATTCGTCTCTCTGGGTCTCTCTGTCAGTCTGTCTGTCTGCTGGGGTCTTGTCTGTATCCGCTTTTATATCTGCTGTTTGGATCAAAAGCAGCTCGTTTGAGATTTCACACTTGAATTTGATTCTGGGCTTCCCATTGGCTGGTAAATAAAATTCGCGTAGACTCGCGAAATGGAAAGTTGATATTTGATTAATTTTTTATTTTTCAACCGGAACATCTGCGTGAACTCGGATGCGCAACGACGACATTTGGTCATTTGATGAGAGAGCAAACATCCGGTCCGTCGCTTTTGCTCGGCCGGTATCACCACAAGTTAGCATTTACACTCTTTGTATTATTCGGACTATTGTCCTCATCTTTGCTACCATGTTTAATGCAACGAAGATTACTATACAAAGAACGCGTCGTGCTTCCGTTGACACTCTAGAAAATGATATAGAAAACGCTGTCAAATCGTGTAAGTGCTGTGCCTTGGCAGCGAAGGCACCTGCTACTACATTCATTCCCTGGCCCAAAACGAACCTAACTTAGTACAGAAATTGTTATAAAATTTCTACACGAGTCGTTCGCTAGATTCGGAGTAGAAGACATCTAAGTGTCCAACAATGAAGTCAATTTACGTCTGCAGAATTTTTGGGTTTGTGAAACGTATCAGATCGAACAGATCACTACCGCCGCATATCATCCGAGGTCAAATATACTAGCTGAGAGATTTGTAGATACTTTGAAGAGCGCTTTAAAGAATGTTAGTGATACACCAACTGAAAAAACTCTTCAACAGTTTCTTCAAGTATACAGAATGACACCTAATGACAAAACACCAGCTTCACATATTTCAGCCGAGGTGATGTTTGCACTTTGTATAGGGTCTGTTGACGATAAATTATTTCGAAACAGACGAAGTCAAGAAGAACAAGCATGCAATATCTAGAAGACGATATAACCCAGTAAAATAGTTTTTCTAAATGTTCAAAGACAACAAACCTTTTTAAGAGTTGGGTACGATCGAAAAAGGAATCGGGAACATGATATATATAATAATGGGTCCACAATTTACGCATAGAAACATCTAAATCAACTTAGAAAACGGTTAACTGACGAGGCCTGATAACGGGTTTCTTGAGTAATCAGCTATGGATGTAATATACGACACTTTTAATATTGCAACCCCTCCTAACGACTCGAAAAAAGCCGTGTTAAGAGAAAAGGAAAAAGCAACTGATTTAATAGTGGTCAGTTCTAAGCGGAAAAGATATTGTGACCACAAACAAGGGATAAAGTTTCATAAGTGTTTACTGCGAAATTGATAAAACAAGTCAGCCTCAGAACTTTAATATTAAAGAAAAAAATTTCTTTAGACTCTTGCGGAATTGAGGCGGGTGTTATGGTGCCTTATTATACTGTAGTATGGACTCTTCCTCCTCCATATAGACTAACCTGAGTGACTTCTCGGGAGGCAGCAGTGAGGCAGTCAAGGGAGAGTCGTAAAACAGTCGTGACGCAGCGTAACTATACCGTGTCTTTCTTCCTGGCTCTAACAGGTCACAACAACTTGGCGACGAAGATTTTCGCCACGACACACACACACACACACACACACACACACACACACACACACACACACATTTTAAACAGACAGGAATATCACTCCAAATTACAGGCCATTCTTGACGATCACAATAAATTTAAAAAATTAACTAGTAATACCACAGCCCAACTTAAAAAAAAACATATTAATAAACTTATTACTGCAAACAATGCTGAAATAGGATCCTATAAACTTCAAAAGATTATAGGTGACTATCAGCCCATTACTGCTTGTAAAATGTAAAAATCCATAAAGTAGTCATCCCCCTCCGACCTATCATTTCTCAAATACCCACACCAATATATAACCTTTCCAAAACACTTAACAAACTAATTACTCTATCTTCCTGGTAAATATAGTATTAATTTCACGGACGAATTTTTACAGATTCTCCATTCCGTAAAACCTAAGAATCAAATAATTGCATCTTTGGATGTCCAAAAACTTATTCACAAATGTTCCGTTCAGGAAACAATTGACATCATTATCAATGATGTATACAATCATGCTACTCTCCCATCAATCAATATTAAACCCACTATATTAAAAAAACTATTATTAGCATGCACCACACAAGTACCCTTTCACGATCCCTTGGGCAATATTTATACACAAATAGATGGTATTGCCATGGGATCTCCTTTAAGTCCCCTCTTTTCTAATTATTATATGGCAAATCTAGAAAATAAAATAATTAATGACAACAATAAACCCTCTATATATGTAAGATACATAGATGACATCTTTGTTTTAGCTAAGAATATCGATCAAATTAAATATCTTAAAAACAAATTTGAAAGTCACTCCGTCCTCAAATTTACATTAGAACTTAATATTAATAACAAACTCCATTCCTTGATGTATTCATTGATTCTAGCACACATAAATTTACTACTTCTCTATACTAGGAAACCAACTAGCATAAATTCGTGTTTCTTAATTATAATAGTGAATGTCCCCAACGATATAAGTAGCTGTTATAAAAAACTTACTTCAACGCACACAAATGATATTTTCTTCCAAATCTATATTTTATAAAGAATTACACAATCACTAGTCAATAATGGATTTCCTAACTCCGTTATTGATCAACAAATTAAAATGTATCTCAACAAAATTAACAATAGCTCTAACAATAAGGATAATATTAATAATAATGGTTTACATCAAAATAAACATAACACTATTAACTTATACTATTGCAGCCAAATACATAATAATTATAAACAAGATAGAAAAAACTCTCAAAAACATAATACGTAGAAATATTAGAAAACCAGTGGAAAGTAATATCAAATTAAACTCATTATATATTATAAAAAGTTTAAAACAATTGATCTCATTTAGTTTAGTGCTTGTTGGGTTATTATAGATAATAACTTAACAAGCACTAAACTAAATTCTCTACAAAAAACTAATTTAGTGTACCAATTTACATGCCCATTCAGAGATTGCATCTCTGATACTAATCAAAAACCTAGTACATATATTGGTTTTACTACAACCACGCTCTCCCGTAGACTTACATGTCATCTTTCTGATCAGAGTACTATTAAGCAACATTTCTCTGAAAAACATGAACATGAAGGTAATATCAGACAGATTTTGGTCAACAATACGGTGATCCTTACTCGTACACACAGTAAGAGGAACCTGCAGATATTGGAGGCCATGTACATCAAATCGAAACAACCAACACTCAATAAAATCAACTTTAAAACCGGAAATAACACATTACATTGCATTTGACTACATGATTTTGTTGTCATTTCGTGCTATCACGCGGCGTGACGTCATAAAACCGCATCGCAAATTTAAGAACTGCGTTTATTATTTTTGGTAACTATTGCCGTTGCCAAGCGGAGTTTTATGTCAACACAAAATAAAATCGTCGGCGATGGTGGATGTTATAATATTTCGAGTTTAAACAATCTCTCTGAAGATGGCTCATGTGAACCCGAAAGCTTAGAAGAAAATCAATAAATAATTATCCAAATGTTGGAGAATTTTTTGTCTTTATTTTCAACTGAAATTAAAGCAAAAATACGAGGTTTAGAACAGCTCATGATTAAACATAATAGACATTCATTGTCTCTTATATTTAATAGCATATGTTGAAATACTTGCAGCCTCGATATACTAAATTTAAGTTACATGATGCCGTAGCATTAAATGATCCTAACACCAAGAAATTTCAATGGAACCTCATAAAACATCAAATGCACACAGCCAAACAGGAATTACAACAAATCAACACTGAAATTGTACATATTAAAGGAATCTTACAGTCTTCTACCACAAGTGATAAATTCAAAGAAATATTAGTTTATTATACACTATAACACTACAATATGAATCCATAAACAAGTCATCCAAAAAAGCTAAACAAATTATATAAAGGAAAAATACTTTTACCAAACATCAATGACAACTTCATTAACCTATCAGATTACCAACTTACTCCAGATGAAAATAGAATTCCTTAATCTCGGACCAAATTTTCATGTCGCACAGAAACCTAATTCAATGTTTAAACAAATGGAAATTGAAGCTTTATACCAACAAATACTTCAACTCGAACAGGACAACCATATTACTACACAGGTGAGCTTAAAGAATTGCTCAAAGCTGAATCAATCAAACACCGTTACCATAAAAATCCTAATGATATTATAAATACGCCTCTCATAAAAGCAGCCACACATCTAAAAATAACAAAAATAGTATTATCCGACGTGCCGATAAAACCAATACATTTGTTATTTTAAACGAACCAGAATATCACTCCAAATTACAGGCCATTCTGGACGATCACAATAAATTTAAAAAATTAACTGGTAATACCACAACCCAACTTAAAAAACATTAATAAACTTATTACTGCAAACAATGCTGAAATAGGATCCTGTAAACTTCAAAAGATTATAGGTGACTATCAACTTGGCTACCTTTATGGAAATGTAAAAATCCATAAAAAAAGATCATCTCCTCCGACCTATCATTTCTCAAATACCCACACCAATATATAACCTTTCCAAAACACTTAACAAACTAATTACTCTATCTTCCTGGTAAATATGAAGTATTAATTCCACGGACGAATTTTTACAGATTCTCCATTCCGTAAAACCTAAGAATCAAATAATTGCATCTTTGGATGTCCAAAACTTATTCACAAATGTTCCCGTTCAGGAAACAATTGACATCATTATCTGTGATGTATGCAATCATGCTAATCTCCCATCAATCAATATTAAACCCACTATATTAAAAAAACTATTATTAGCATGCACCACACAAGTACCTTTCACGATCCCTTAGGCAATATTTATACACAAATAGATGGTATTGCCATGGGATCTCCTTTAGGTCCCTCTTTTCTAATTATTATATGGCAAATGAAAAATAAAATAATTAATGA
>JBBBDQ010016456.1:0-18843 GCA_037127315.1 Ascarosepion bandense | reverse complement strand
AGGAACTGACATTATCCAACTGTTAACCAGAGCAGCCTACGCAAGAGTTCGGGGATCAGTAGGAAGCAGCAACCAGGAAAACTGCCAAGGGGAGAAGAAAAAAAAATGGCTGCGTTCAAAGACGCAACTACTCAAAATTATCTCAGGAAGGTATCGCTAACAACAACAAAAACCTCAAACCATATATATCAAAACGAACTCTTGAGAAACCAAAAACAATTACGAAATCTAGCAAAGAACTTAGAAGTTATAACAAAATAGATAGAAAAATAAGAGGCAAAAAAAAAGTAAAATAAGACAAATCAACAGGAAAAATACAATCATTCAAGTAAACTTACCATTTGCAGAGAAACTGACTAAAATGTTAAGAAAATTTCGCAAATTATCCTAGTTTTCTACAAATTACACACAAGGTCAGAGAATATATAACAGGAAAAGTTTATGTATGTTTTCACTATTCAAAATTTTTCAGTTTTCTCTATTTTTATATACATTAATAATTACATTTGCTGACAAATTTTTCGATAATACTCTAGTGTTTCTAGATGTTGGCTTTATATTGCCTAATTCTAATATTAATATGATAAAATAAAGTATTGCAGCATCCACTCGTTTTGGATACCTAAGTTTTAAAGTGAGTGTTTTTGATAAATGTTTTCTTGAAACTTGTATTTTAGATTTAAGTGAAAGCTAAATGATTAAATTGACCTATTTCCAAAGCAAAAATAGTTCTGTGTATTTCAAACGAAAATAATATTGGACTAGAATCTGAAATTCTTTTTCACTTTTTAAATTGTTATATAATTTTCAATTCATTTTTTGAATGATCGACACATTTGTAATCAAAAGTTAATTCTAAAATATACATCTGTGACGCGTTATCTTTAAAAATTTGCAATATAAAATTAAATTATCCCACTCATACAACTATTCCTTGTTTATATAGCATGAAAAATAGAATAAGGTATTTTTAATCACCAAGATGTGCACCGAGCAGGTGCTATTGATGAAAGACAGCCACATTTCAAATGATAGCTCATATGGTTAAGCAGCATTAACATAATTTTCCTAATTGTTTTCCTGTAAAAAACTGTGAAACACGTGACATTTTAATATTACCCAGATGTCCTAGAAAATCCAACGGAGAATTCAATGTGATCGATCCCGACTCTGAAGCCAGATACAGTCACTTATCACCAGCAATGTGGCCTCTGCGTATCTTCTACAAATACTTTCATGGCTTCTGTTCCGATGAACTTAGCTCACTGGTACCCCTATTTATAATTTTACTCGAGCCACAAGATTAGCAAATAGGTCCCACCTTTTACTGTGAAACCAATAAATTGGAAAGCAAATTCTACTCTACCAGCTTCTTTTCTGCAAACTTCCCAATTGTACCCCTTTCCGTTTACTTGCTCGACAGCTACAATTTCCAAAAATTAAATGTAAAGTCAATAGTCATTTCCTATCTCATCAACTTGCATCCTCTCTCTCATGCCCCTTTCAAAGTCCACTCAACTCTCATCAGTATTCTCATCCTTCTTACCACGTCCCATAACCTGTCACTTTTCCCGAAACTTTCCTCCAATGTAACCCCTGCAAAACAGTGGCAGTAAAATGCCTTGCTTGGTGCGATATGATTAAAAAAATCAACAGAAAATACCGTGCTTGAAATCTCAGATACATAATAATTTAAAATTATTTTAAAAATCGATGGTTTGTATTAACTTTTCAATTTTCGATTAGTAAATTTAATCTTGACTTAAAAACTTAATAACCCAACTAGAGAGGCCTTCGTACGCTTTGTAGAATTTGTTAAATAAATTGAAATCGTAAATTATTATGATTAAAAAAACTAAAGAAATTCTAGAAAAATCGTTATTCATTTAATATATCTTTTCAGACTATATTATTTTATTTATATATATATATTAACAGACATTTTATAGTCTGAAAAAATATTAAACGGATAACGATTTTCTAAATTTCTTTAAAGTTTTTTTTATTATAATATTTACTGTGCGGCTCCAACTAATTATTAGACATTTCACTTGCTTCTGGCCGGGGTTCGGCTCGGCCGGTTTAGCATCAGTCAGGTCGCTACGCCTGTTGTCGGCACTGCGGAATCGGAGGAAATTTTAACGTGTTGTATATAAGCAATTGCGCCACCGCCAGTCACCGAAGAACTCAATTCGTTTCTGAAAGGTAACGCATGTAGCAGAAGTGGAAAAATGTTATAAAATTTTCTTCTTCAGAGAGCTCAATCGTGGGCACTAATATATATATATATATACTGAATGTATAAATAAGGTTTATTGATTTTTGTTTTACTATGCCGGGCAGTGTAAGAAAAGGAACCAAAGTAAAAAAACAAACAAACTAATTGATTTACATATTAACAGTATCACTTTCGAAACAAAATTTAATTTAAAAATTTGTGAATTTTGTGGAGGCGGGTGATAGCAATATAAGAAATATTTGTTAAGATTTTTCAAAATTATAATTTAGAAAATAATTTCATTAATTTTTGAATAAGGTCTGAAATTTTTGTTTTTTTTGTGCAAATTTTGACAAATTCGATCTTTGCAAGTATTTGCAAATGTTTTTCATCGGGAAAAAAAACACAAAAAGCAAAACTGTTGATTGTTTAACATTAAAATTATACATTTGCTTTCTACAGTAGCGAAAAAACAAATTTGATTTAGTCAACAGCAAAAAACTAAATAAGATATATTTATATAAAATTTGGAACTTGTTGAAAGTTCAAAAATAAAAAAAAATGAAAATTTATTGGATATCTTTTTCTCATAATAATCGCATTCGCATTTTGATGTAAACTTTAATTATTTCTTATTAAATTTAAGACTTTCCTTTTGTACTTCAATGTGATCGGTGGCGCTACCTAATAGAGTACTTTATATAGTTAATAATATTATAACATAATACTTTACTGTATACGTTTTAATATTTCGAAATATTTATTTACTATTGATTACAGTAATTATTATATTTATTAATACATGAATATTATTTTTAGTTTTACAATACCATTCTTTCATTAAAAGATTCAACAACAAACTTACTTTCAAAAATTCCTTTATTTATATGTGATTCATGAATATATTTCATGTGATTTTAAACAGAAATATATTTTTAAATTTTCGCCATCTACATATTAATTTTACCGATAACAAACTTTTGCATTCATGCATGATTCTATAATCATCATTTATCGTCTACATAGATGGTGCATAAAACGCTTCTTTTGTTACTGTTTCTGTAACAAATATTTTTTACTGGAGCAGGTTTTTAGCCTTTTAACCCAAAACGGCAGACGGTGGACCGCCATTCTGGTCGCTTGCGTTTACAACACCTGGTATTCCCAAATGGTCGCTCAACATTCTACAGCCGAGGCTCAAAAAGTGGTGATAGCAACTGATGAATGGACAGAAATCGGTATTCAACATGAACATGGTTCTTATATTTGTCATTTTAATTTTTAAAAGTTGTCATCACTTTTCTTCATGTGCATTGTTTATCATGGTGACTTACCCATATGTTACATTGAAACATTTCAAACTATATATGGTAACAGTTTCAGCTTCTATAAAACAGATTAGGTGAATATCTCAATAACTCTGACATTGAACTAAATGCTGTTTTAATTTTTTTTATTAACACTTTCAGACAACAAACAGTCATGGTTCTCGACATTATCCATAGCAGGCTCTAGTATGATTTAACCATATTGCCTCTGTGCTTCTGGTTAAATCATCCCCTTTGGTCAGAACTGGTATGTATTATTATTATTATTATCTAATGGAATCATTATTAGTCATAATATTATCGTATTATGTATGTTTTTAATACCGTTGTAATATTCCATTTAATACTGTTAAATGCGTATGCTTACAATGGAAAGAGCAGGATCAAAACAGCTGTGAGTTGAAAGGTAGGACAGATTGGATGATGGAAATGGTTAGCAACCAGTGGAGGCTATCAAACTACACGAAGAACATGGTAGTCGGTGTATCAAAGTAAACGTGGTAGCTCAATCATTAGCATATGGCACTTTACTGAGCAGTCAACAGTGATTTAATTAAGGAAGTTAGGAGAGGACTGAATCTACTAACCTTGTCTCTACCATGGCACTTAACTAAAGTGAAGAGGAGAAGTTGAATTCTGTGAAGTTTATGGTGAAGTTGAAGATAGTCAAGTGTGGGCATGCCTTTACACAGTTGATGCAATGGACAACAAGGCTGAAAATCATGGAACTGAAACGAATTCGAGTTGGGATTTATTGATTTTATTATTGCCAGCAGATTCTCTTGGGAAAAAGTAGATCCGTTTCTTCCTGCGGAAAAAGGTATGGACTTAAATTCTAGTGTTCGACTTTGTTGCAAACTGATTTCGAAAATGTTCTGCGTCGCCAGTCATGAATCAAGAGAGGCATTGTTAAGCTTTGTCCTATCCTGTATGAGATTTACTGAACGCAAGTCATTGTAGATGCGTATAGTAATTTAAGTTATTTTCTAATTCGATTGCTGGCAAAACGACTTTAGTAAAGGAAACATGTCATGGTAATACAGGAGAATAAGGAAAGATTTTATTAATGTGCCATAATCACCAAGATAGAAGGAAGACAGATAAATCGACATGAGTTTCTCTGAAGATGTGGAGAATACTATGGGTTGAAATACGACAAAATGTGGTTTTGAAAAGATGGAATGAAAATAAGCTTCTGCAACCCTTGTGTCAGATAGTAGCAGAGTTGTGAACAGGAAGGAGAGACTGGGAGAAATCTGATATACAGATCAGATAGACGGAGAGGAGACAGGGAAAAGCAATGACATACTGATGAGTGAACTGTTATTGGATGAAAGGGTTTGGGGGTAACAAGAAAGAACGTTGAACTACCAGAGACAAAGGAGACTGGGGGAGGCCATGGTCCTCTGGCAATTCTGAAGGGCCACGCTGAGAAGAAGAAGAAGAAGAAGAAGAAGAAGAAGAAGAAATTGCAAGATTTGTTTTATACCTACAGGCTGAGGATATAAAATTCAATGAAGACAGACTGCAATATGGCACCAAAACATGTTTAATTACATTCCAGATGTGTGGGTAAAGAGGCCTGGTTTGTTTATGTCATATCTGTACAATAGGCAGGGCTTCCTGGATAATCTCATCAGTTGCAGGAGGAAGACAAAGCAACCGAGATGTGGTTCTACAGTAGTGTAGTATGGATAATGGATCATTTGTGGTAAAAGATCTGGATTTTTAAGAAGATGAGCATGAAAACTAATGCCCAACAATAAATGAGCTGGCTGGAGAAGTTCCTGTGAGCATGCTGACAGGAAGGGGCTTAGAGAATCTGATGTTCACAGGTCAGACAGAGAAAGAGGGAACAGGAGAAACCATGGTGTGGGACACTGGTGGGTTGACAAATAGATAGTAATAGACTTTGGAAGAGGGTAGCAGGAGAAAGGTGTGGAAACTGCCAGTATGGGGAAGTGGGGAAGGCCAAGACCGCCTACGTCCTGAAAGAACACGGCACATGAAGAAGAACATCACCCTAACCTGTCAGATCCAAAGAAATTAGTGTGGTCATCAACGAAGACTGAGCCTGGATGGGCGTGGAAAAAAACAAAACAAAAAAACAAATAAAAATGAATTATAAACCTGGGAGAGTTTTTTTTTTGCTTTGAGGTCTCGGGTGGAGAACCAAACATGAGCAAAGCATGGTCAAAAGTTACATTTCAAAAAACTATAAAGTGAAAAACAGGAAAATCTTGTTGAAACAAGAAAGAGATGATGAGTTGCTGTATTCTTGTGAGTGAATGTTGGACAGTCTCCTTAAAGATGAAGAATAGACGTGAGGCAGTAGAAATATGGGTTGCAGAAGGATGGGGCCATGGCAGACTGGGCATTATTTTGTTGACGGATATTGGACGGGTGTGGCTCACGCCTGTACTAGCTACTCAGGAGACAGATGAGGTTCGATTGACAGGGAAGAAGAATCGAGAATTTCGTGCAAACGGGATGTAAAGAAAAAAAAAAAAAAAAACGGGAAAAACAAACACACACACATGTGATGAATGAAAACTGCATGTGGATAAACGGACGGTTTAAAACATAAAGGAAAAATATTGATGACGACAAAGAGACAAGGCTAGTAAGTATCGTAGTGAACTGGCAGAAACATTGTGAAAAACAGTGACACCTGGCTGGGTATTACCAGCGTGAGGAATTTCAAATGTGGTGCTGCTGGGAACGGTGCTATTCCATCCTGCCTGGGCGGTGAGGGTGAAACAACACCGTGTAAAAATTTAAATTATAAAGTGGTGATGATTTATGTTTGTCTCTCTCCTTCTCTCTCTCTCTCTCTCTCTCTCTCTCTCTCTCTCCTTCTATATATATATATATGTATTGCGGAATTTCAAAAAAAAAGTTCGACCAACAGTGAACGAGAAAATTGCTCATCCCAAATGTTTTGCTCGAACATTTTCTCCATTTTTAATGATATTATACAAACGTGAATTGCTGATGGAAAACAAAAAATAGGAAATTTTAATTAAAATTTCGAACGTGTTAGAAAGGATTTTAAAAAATTTTTAAATAATAACAAATTGTCCTCTTCTTATTTTTTAAACATTTTTTTTTTTTTTCATAATCGAAAACTTTGTTTTTTTATAAAATTGTGAAACCTTTTATGTATAATTATTGCTGTTTTTTAACATTAATTGTAGTTATCAAAATTCATGATTTATTTCTTCTGTTTGACCTAAACTATCCTAGATGATAAAAAATAACAATCTGATTTTCTCAACATTTTTCTAAAAAAATTACTATAATAAATTGTATTATTATATAATTTGTTTTTCAGTACGTGATTAAAAAATAGTATGTATTTTTATTCTTTCTTTCAAATGTTCAATTTTTTATTTTTCGTAGGCCCATATATACTTTCTGTGGGAGGAAATACAGATGTGAATTAAAGAATAATATTTTTTCCAAATGAATTTCAAAATCAGCGACTTCTTAATCTGGGCAAAAACATTTATCTACTGAAACGTTAGTGAATATTTTACAGTGATCGGACTGTTAAAAAACAAGACAAAAGTTTTATCGATAAATTAATTTATGAATCTTCGCGCAGTGACTACGGGATGTCACTGTCTTTAACCATATTAGTACGTAAATCAAATTTTATTGCATGCATAAGACAAAGGTTCAATAATGTCTGTTTATTACGGGCAATTCATACTTACAACAGTCTTATTATGCATGATGACAAAAGTCATATTCTTTTTCCATAATGAGCAACACGTTTCATTTAAGTTTTTAATCAGTCAGGTGAATAAAAGCAATAAGCTTTGTCTTCCCAAATTGAGTTTTGAAATGTTCATAGAATCAGATAGACAGTGAAATCTCCAAAGGAAGCCTTTAAACAAAGTAGATACAAATAGACATATCAAATTCAACATCATGTTAAAAGTTCTGGGCAAAACAAAGCAAACACAATTAAATGATTCTTTTTGATAGGGTTCACCCTGTACCATTGAGGAGGTCTCGGTAAAGGGGCACAAAGTGGAAAACTTTAGTTTATGTTGGTGACAGGGGAAAATACCTGTGCTTTAGACTTGATGGTGATCAGAAAAACATCATGTAGGGTCAGATTACTCAGTACAATGGTTCATGGGAGAAATTCTTTGGGAGAAATTGGACTTCTGGTGGAACTGGGCAGAATGATTTGATTTCATGGCTGCCATAGGTGTAACTGGCGATGAGGTTAAACAGATTGAACTAAGGAGGTAGTTATAGTTCGACTGAGCACTTTCCTTAAATGATGGTTTAATAGGATTGTGACATGCTTGAATTTTGACTGCAGAAATTGGGTTGTCAGTCAGAAAATGTTGTCAATTACAAGATAGACACTTTGTGCTTCTATGGAACTGGGAAAGTGGTAATAGATCAACTTCTGTTTTTAAATATGGTACCAGTCATCATTTTTTGAAACATAAAAATCAAGCAATTCAACAAGAAAAATATCTGCCAACAAGACAGAAATTTTGACACTTTGAAGCCTGGGCAAAATTGGGATATGGAAAATGATGGCTGTTATATCGTTGCAAGTTACAATGAACATGGCGAACGCTCTGCGTCGTCTGAAGGTTGACTCAACGGTATTTTTAATATTTACTGGGTTCTATATTTAAGCGACTGAAATGGTTTATCTGGGTCCCTGGAAGTGTGTTATATAACCCCGAAAAAATAACGAAAGTGGGGCTTTTAACGATTTTTATTAATCAATATTATTTATTGTTGTGAAATGGCCGTTTTCTTTCCTGTCGATTTCGCCAACGCGTTCAGTTGTACTTTTTTAAATTTGGGTTGATAATTTTCAGGTAGCTCGCGCAGGAATTAGTGACAAACGAAAAACCGCCGGTACTGTTTATGCGTAATTTTGTAGTATTCATTCGTCCTTCTCCAGTTTTCTCGGTAAACGTTTCTTCATTGATTATATTGTTTTGTGTTCTTCTTTCTTTTTGATATATCCATCTTGGTTGGCCGTTTCGTACCGTTTTCACATTCTTTCATCTATACGCTGACATATTGTTAAATTTGAAAAAAAGTCCTTTTAGTTATGCGTTCTTATTCTTTTTTAACTTGAGCGGTTATATCTCAAACTAATTTATTTATGCATGGTGCTGCTGGCGACGCCTAATTGATATTGGGATCTGGCGTTATATCGTAAATCTTGTTCGATTTTCGTCCTTTACTTTTATAAGCTCTGCCGGAATTAATGCCTTTTATATTGGCTGGATAATGGTATGGGCCAGTAACCTTATTAAATAATTTTTTAATATCTTCCAGCCATTTCCTGTCATGAACGCTGTGATGAATTGTACATTATTTGAACCATAGGCATGTATAACGTGCACAAGTGCTACTGTAGCTTCATTGTGACCAAATAATTTTTCTTTTTTAATTTCAGGATATTCACAACCACATAATAATGATCCTTGAACATGCAAAAATGTAATGCCGTTTTAACCACGGAGAATATGTTTTAAAACAAAAGTTGCCTTTCGTGGTAAGTGGTTTCTTGTGAAAATAGGCTTTTACAACATTTTCAATAACTTGATCCATTTCTTTTTCTAGCTATAGCTTCTCCATAAGAGATTTAATGTAATTCTGACATACTCTGGAAATTCATTTAATATTCCAACTTTGTAATTCAACAAGTGATAACGTATAACCATCAATACCTTTTGTAATGACATAGCAGAGTTAGTGTTCCAAGTATGGATTGCGATGCCTTCGATTTCTTTCGTTTTTATTTCTTTTTCTTTTTCCAGAATAAGTAGTAGTTCACGTACCACATTTTTATGTTTTAATTTCGATTTAACTTTTCAATACATATGCCATTATCCTCAAACGGTGAGAAGTATTTTTTTTCAATCAAATGACCATCTGTATGTCCTAACATTTTGGATGGTTTGTATTCCATCGTAAAATCGTAATTTAATAGATGAGCTGGCTTTGTAATCTATTGGCTGTACGCGTAAAATTTTCTTCCAAACTGCTAAATTGATAGCTGAAACTGCAGGTATTTTCAAAGAAAGTTTTTGAGTGAAATAATCATTGATGAGTATAACAAAATATTAAGTTCTTCTTCTGAAATGAAACGCTATTCATTATTGTAAAACATTTATATAAAGTTTGTTTAAAAAACATTGCTTTTGATTTTAGTAGCTCTAAATATAAGAGCAATGAAATATAATTGAAAAGAATTTGGCATTTTTACAGAAGGTGGTATTACGGTCGTTGGATAAGAACAGAAAATGATTAAGATAAAAACTGATTTAAACATTAATGAAATCGTAGAAACAATATCAATACAACAAACTGTGTTCCTAAGTACTGTGCACAGTACGAGAATAAATCTTTCGTCCATTGTTCTTGATAACATCGGAAGACAATTCGTTTACATTAAACCACGTAAAAAACTGCCATTGCGACATAAAGCGGGCAGAAAATATAATATTAAGAAGGAAAGTATATTCATGTTTCATCGGATAAATTATATATATGAAGAGTATACGTTCTGCATCACAGTCAAATATACGTTCAATATGACAGGTTGTGTTATTAAAAAATTCATGATTTAATTTTAAAATAGAAAAGAATTAAGAATTCAACCCAAAATATGTTTTAAGTTTAAAACCTTGTTGCAGTGATGCAAATAATAATCAATCACCAATCTTTAAGAATTCCTGAAATCGTTTGGGATGTGAGCAGATATGTACACAGACTCATCAGCCAGCCCGGGAAGCCAAGAATAGGAGAGGATCTCCTATCAATTACAACAGCTACAATAATAATAATAATAATAATAATAATAATAATAATAATAATAATAATAATAATAATGTCACGATATAAATAGAGTGGGGCCGTATATACACTGGACAATGTGCAAACACTATGGAAAATATATGAACAAGAAGTATTGGTATAAACATCACTGGGTTCGGTCACGAAAGAAATAGAAAATGTCACCATTCTGTGGGATTTTTACATCTAAACAGACAGAAAAAATCGAAGCAAATAAGCCGGACATTATTGTTAAAACCAGAAAGAAAAAACTTGTCTATTAATTGATATGGCTTGGCCAGCGAATTGTAACATAGCAACCAAGGAATTCAAAAAACTGTCAAAATATAAAGACCTGGAAATTGAAATAGTAAAACATGTGGAAATTATTGTTAAAACCAGAAAGAAAAACTTGTCTATTAATTGATATGGCTTGGCCATGGTGTAACATAGCAACCAAGGAATTCAAAAAACTGTCAAAATATAAAGACCTGGAAATTGAAATAGAAAAACATGTGGAAATTGAAAACAGAATCATTACTTGATGATAGTAGGTGCACTTGGAATGATAAAAAAATGGAACGAAACAAGACATTGAAAGAATCCCTGGAAACCCCAGCTTAAGAGATATAAAAAATTGTCTTGTTAAGTACAGCCGACACACTAAGAAGAACTTTGTCTATATAACGCTAGGGATGTTAGGGGAGATAGGAAAACATGAAATGGAGCCATAAAAACACACCACGAGCTGCCTTAGGTCTTCTCGCAGACTTGGTAGGTAGTGCGACCATAGCAGAAATAGAAAATATGAGAAAAAATGACACAATAGTAATAATCTAAAATGCTGGTTCTGTGACAAATATTAGGAAACCATAGACCATCTAATCGCAGGATGTTCTGTACTTGCACCAAATGAATATAAAAACTGTTACGATGCAGTGCGACAATATTTATACTGGTCAATGTGCAAACACTTTGGAAAATATGTTAAGAATCACTGGTATGCACAACACACAGTATTAGTTACAGAAATAGAAGACATCACAATTCTGTGGGATCACACTATTTTTATAGACAGGAAGATTGAAGCTTAAAATAACCCGACATATTTGTCAAAAATGAAAAAAAAAAAAAATAATTGCCTCCTAATGTGGCTTGCCCAGCGAACCGTAACATACCAATAAATTAATTTGAAAAACTATCGAAGTAAAAACTCTGTAATTTGAAATAGTAAAATGTGGAAGTTGAAAACAAGAATAGTACCAATGATAATAGGTGCACCTGGAATCGCAAAAACTAAAACAAAACTAAAACGCATTAAAAATCTCAGAAAATTCTAATAAAAATTTATTAATTAAAAAATGTATTGATAAGTACCCACCTAACACACAAATTAAGAACTTTGTTCATGCAATGTTAGTGGTGTTATGGAAGATAGAAAAATAAATTATGAAATGTTGCCCTAACAACACACTTAGGCCTTAGGTCTTCCTGCAAACTGGTGTTAGCAGAGCAGAAATCGAAATATGATGAAAGTAATAATAATAATAATAATAATAATAATAATAATAATAATGTAAACGTACCGATAGCAGACTGAATGTACCGAGCATTGAAACTTTGAGAAATTACAAGATACATGTGTGATCATAGAATTATAAAATATATGTACGTCATCATAAATTTAATATTTAAACCTATATGTCTAAAGTGTAAATGGGTACCGCATAATTTCCACGCATTACTTTAGATTTTAATGGATTACTAATTCCTGAAACTAGCATCAGTACTTTCAGAGATTGCCCTTCCTTAAAGAGGCCGCACCAAATGTGTAGGTAGTCAGTGAGAATAATATCTCGATGACAATGAGACAGGAAATAGAAATACTTTCTAAGCACCTTACCCACTTTGGTTAAGGGAAAAGCAATTTATTTCAAGAGCTTTGTTCTTAATTAAAATGTCCAACAACCTAACTAGTTCTTGTGTCCACTTGCGTCCAGTAAAACTTCTGTAGTCTCGACCTGTCATCGAAAACAGAGAACCGAGACTTGGGAAATTAGAAATATTTCACATCTTCAACATTTTCTAAAGTTTTCATTTAATAAAATATTTTTATTTCTTCCGTCATTCTTATTTAGAAAGCCGCAAGGTTTTGTTATTTCTCTCATGATCGTGATCAACTTTAGTAGGAACAATTAGAAATTGGATAAGGTACTTACGATAGAATATTTCTAGAGAAAATCATGATATTTCACTAAAATAGACAAATGTACATAAATTTAACAATCTGCTATTCGTAGTCAACATGAGAACAATAAAATAAATAGCCGTCAAGATACTACTCAATTTCTAAATTTTAGAAAAATAGCCATCGTGATAAAACTCTGGATACAATTTATTAATATTGTTGTTAAAACTAAATTAGGTGGATAATCAACGTAAGTGCAAAATGGAGAACAAAAATCCCATCTGATATGAGATTATGCTAATAAACATATAGATCATATACGATATGTAAATTAACTTTGGTGATACCTATCTTATTAACTCACCCTTGGAAGTGGGGCTGGCTTTATTACCCGGAGCCTCTACCAAATAAAGAGAGAGTACTGTGGAGACTTGGGAATTTTCTCCTTATTGCTGTTAAAAATACTTTAAGCCTTGACCTTGTGTTGCATCCTGTTGCAATATGAGAGCTCTATTGTATATTTATTGATGTATAAGTTTCATTCAGCTCTCTTCAACAAATCTAACAACTGGCACAAGCGCTTATTTCTAGGTTATCTAAAAGGAAGGTATTAAATTTCATTAGATGGTAGACAGATCAAATTTCGTCAACGGCCATGAATTCATGGAACATAAAATTGAGGATATTCTGAATTTGTCTGAGAAAGCTCATTTTTGCCAATGACCGTATTCAGAGAATAGAAAAATTTGATTCTGAAATATTCTTTTGTATAATGTCCAATGAATGGGATTTATATCGAAAGTTTAGTTATATGAAGCAGTAAAGAAAAAAAGCAGCTACACTTCCGCTAGCATTTGTCTATGCATCTGAAATGAGTTTATAGTGGGTATCTTATCTATTCCTTTTCTAGTTGTAGTAGGAGTCCGTTCAAGAGAAGGGTAGTTGTGTATTGTTGAAGATTGACGGAATTTGGCCTTGTGGTAAGTCGCAAAATGACTATAAAATCAAGAAAAGCAAATTGAGTTGAAAATAACATTTATATATACACATATCAATAAATGTTTTACAATTAAAACAATACTTGAATAGAGGTCCAACGGAGGTTAAAATGTTCATGGCGAATAAAATACAGAAAGAGATTTAGGCTTAGGAATGTGGGACCGTCGTGAGTAAGGAATGTCTTTGATGTATTCGCTCCTTAGGCCAGTAAGTACTTTTGAGACAGTGGATAAGGTAAAGAGGTAAGGGAGGCGAACATAGTTAGCCACTTGACTTCGGTCAAGGGAGATACTAATTACATTCGTCTCTCTGGGTCTCTCTGTCAGTCTGTCTGTCTGCTGGGGTCTTGTCTGTATCCGCTTTTATATCTGCTGTTTGGATCAAAGCAGCTCGTTTGAGATTTCACACTTGAATTTGATTCTGGGCTTCCCATTGGCTGGTAAATAAAATTCGCGTAGACTCGCGAAATGGAAAGTTGATATTTGATTAATTTTTATTTTTCAACCGGAACATCTGCGTGAACTCGGATGCGCAACGACGACATTTGGTCATTTGTCGTGAGAGAGCAAACATCCGGTCCGTCGCTTTTGCTCGGCCGGTATCACCACAAGTTAGCATTTACACTCTTTGTATTATTCGGACTATTGTCCTCATCTTTGCTGCCATGTTTAATGCAACGAGGTGTTACTATACAAAGAACGCGTCGTGCTTCCGTTGACACTCTAGAAAATGATATAGAAAACGCTGTCAAATCGTGTAAGTGCTGTGCCTTGGCAGCGAAGGCACCTGCTACTACATTCATTCCCTGGCCCAAAACGAACCTAACCCAATTACAGAAATTGTTATAAAGTGCCTACACGAGTCGTTCGCTAGATTCGGAGTAGAAGACATCTAAGTGTCCAACAATGGAAGTCAATTTACGTCTGCAGAATTTTGGGTTTTGTGAAACGTATCAGATCGAACAGATGCTACCGCCGCATATCATCGAGGGTCAAATATACTAGCTGAGAGATTTGTAGATACTTTGAAGAGCGCTTTAAGAGATATTGAAGAAGTGATACACCAACTGAAAAAACTCTTCAACCAGTTTCTTCAAGTATACAGAATGACACCTAATGACAAAACACCAGCTTCACATATTTCAGCCGAGGTGATGTTTACACTGTGTATAGGGTCATTGACGATAAATTATTTCCGAAACAGACGAAGTCAAGAAGAACAAGCACCGTATCTGAAGACGATATAACTGATAAAATAGTTTTTTCTAAATGTTCAGGGCAACAAACCTTTTTTAAGAGTTGGGTACGATCGAAAAAGGAATCGGGAACATGATATATATAATAATGGGTCCACAATTTACGCATAGAAACATCTAAATCAACTTGAAAAACGGTTAACTGACGAGGCTGATAACGGGTTTCTTGAGTAATCAACTATGGATGTAATATACGACCCTTTTAATATTGCAACCCCTCTAACGACTCCCGAAAAAAGCCGTGTTAAGAGAAAAGGAAAAGCAACTGATTTAATAGTGGTCAGTTCTAAGCGGAAAGATATTGTGACCACAAACAGATAAAAGTTTCATAGATGTTGCACGAAATTGATAAAACAATTAGCCTCGAACTTTAATATTAAAAGAAAAAAATTTCTTTAGACTCTTGCCGGAATTGAGGCGGGTGTTATGGTGCCTTATTATACTGTAGTATGGACTCTTCCTCCTCCATATAGACTAACCTGAGTGACTTCTCGAGGCGGCAGTGAGGCAGTCAAGGGAGAGTCGTAAAACAGTCGTGACGCGACATAACTATGCAATAATGTCTTCCTGGCTCTAACAGGTCACAACAACTTGGCGACGAAGATTTTCGCCACGACACACACACACACACACACACACACACACACACACACACACACACACATTTTAAACAGACAGGAATATCACTCCAAATTACAGGCCATTCTTGACGATCACAATAAATTTAAAAAATTAACTAGTAATACCACAGCCCAACTTAAAAAACATATTAATAAACTTATTATAATTAATGCTGAAATAGGATCCTATAAACTTCAAAAGATTATAGGTGACTATCAACCAAACTACCTTTATGGAAATGTAAAATCCATAAATGATCATCCCCTCCGACCTATCATTTCTCAAATACCCCGCAATATATAACCTTTCCAAAACACTTAACAAACTAATTACTCCCTATCTTCCTGGTAAATATAGTATTGATTACGGACGAATTTTTACAGATTCTCCATTCCGTAAAATAAGAATCAAATAATTGCATCTTTGGATGTCCAAAACTTATTCACAAATGTTCCCGTTCAGGAAACAATTGACATCATTATCCGTAGTGTATACAATCATGCTACTCTCCCATCAATCAATATTAAACCCACTATATTAAAAAAACTATTATTAGCATACGCCACGGTACCCTTCACGTTCATGAGCCGTATTTGTACAAATAGATGGTGTTGTGGATCTCTTCAGTCCCCTCTTTCTCATTATTATATGGCAAATCTAGAAAATAAAATAATTAAACAACAACAATAAACCCTCTATATATGTAAGATACATAGATGACATCTTTATTTTAACAAGAATATCGATCAATTAAATATCTTTAAACTAAATTTGAAAGTCACTCCGTCCTCAAATTTACATTAGAACTTAATATTAATAACAAACTCCCATTCCTTGATGTATTCATTGATTCTAGCACACATAAATTTACTACTTCTCTATATAGGAAACCAACTAGCATAAATTCGTGTTTCTTAATTATAATAGTGAATGTCCCCAACGATATAAGTAGCTGTTATAAAAAACTTACTTCAACGCACACAAATGATCTGCTTTTTCTTCCAAATCTATATTTTATAAAGAATTACACAATCACTAGTCAATAATGGATTTCCTAACTCCGTTATTGATCAACAAATTAAAATGTATCTCAACAAAATTAACAATAGCTCTAACAATAAGGATAATATTAATAATAATGGTTTACATCAAAATAAACATAACACTATTAACTTATACTATTGCAACCAAATACATAATAATTATAAACAAGATGAAAAAACTCTCAAAAACATAATACGTAGAAATGTTAAACCAGTGGAAAGTAATAATCAAAGTTAAACTCATTATATATTATAAAAAGTTTAAAACAATTGATCTCATTTAGTTTAGTGCTTGTTGGGTTATTATAGATAATAACCCAACAAGCACTAAACTAAATTCTCTACAAAAAACTAATTTAGTGTACCAATTTACATGCCCATTCAGAGATTGCATCTCTGATACTAATCAAAAACCTAGTACATATATTGGTTTTACTACAACCACGCTCTCCCGTAGACTTACATGTCATCTTTCTGATCAGAGTACTATTAAACAACATTTCTCTGAAAAACATGAACATGAAGGTAATATCAGACAGATTTTGGTCAACAATACGGTGATCCTTACTCATACACACAGTAAGAGGAACCTGCAGATATTGGAGGCCATGTACATCAAATCGAAACAATAACCTCAATAAAATCAACTTTAAAACCGGAAATAACACATTACATTGCATTTGACTACATGATTTTGTTGTCATTTCGTGCTATCACGCGGCGTGACGTCATAAAACCGCATCGCAAATTTAAGAACTGCGTTTATTATTTTTGGTAATATTGCCGTTGCCAAGCGGAGTTTTATGTCAACACAAAATAAAATCGTCGGCGATGGTGGATGTTATAATATTTCAGTTTAAACAATCTCTCTGAAGATGGCTCATGTGGGCAAAAGAAAATATGAAAAATCAATAAATAATTATCCAAGTATTGCAGAATTTTTGTCTTTATTTTTCAGCTGAAATTAAAGCAAAAATACGAGGTTTAGAACGGCTCATGATTAAACATAATAGACATTCATTGTCTCTTATATTTAATAGCATATGTTTAGAAAATTACTTGCAGCCTCGATATACTAAATTTAAGTTACATGATGCCGTAGCATTAAATGATCCTAACACCAAGAAATTTCAATGGAACCTCATAAAACATCAAATGCACACAGCCAAACAGGAATTACAACAAATCAACACTGAAATTGTACATATTAAAGGAATCTTACAGTCTTCTACCACAAGTGATAAATTCAAAGAAATATTGGATTTATTATACACTACAACACTACAATATGAATCCCATAAACAAGTCATCCAAAAAAAGCTAAACAAATTATATAAAGGAAAAATACTTTTACCAAACATCAATGACAACTTCATTAACCTATCAGATTACCAACTTACTCCAGATGAAATAGAATTCCTTAATCTCGGACCAAATTTTCATGTCGCACAGAAACCTAATTCAATGTTTAAACAAATGGAAATTGAAGCTTTATACCAACAAATACTTCAACTCGAACAGGACTGACACATATTACTACACAGGTAGGCTTAAAAGAGGTACTCAAAGCTGAATCAATCAAACACCGTTACCATAAAAATCCTAATGATATTATAAATGCGCCTCTCCTTTTAAAAACGTACACATCTAAAAAATAACAAAAATAGTATTATCCGACGTGCCGATAAAACCAATACATTTGTTATTTTAAACAGACAGGAATATCACTCCAAATTACAGGCCATTCTGGACGATCACAATAAATTTAAAAAATTAACTGGTAATACCACAACCCAACTTAAAAAAACATTAATAAACTTATTACTGCAAACAATGCTGAAATAGGATCCTATAAACTTCAAAAGATTATAGGTGACTATCGCTTAACTTCTATGGAAATGTAAAAATCCATAAAAAAAGATCATCTCCTCCGACCTATCATTTCTCAAATACCCACACCAATATATAACCTTTCCAAAACACTTAACAAACTAATTACTCCCTATCTTCCTGGTAAATATAGTATTAATTCCACGGACGAATTTTTACAGATTCTCCATTCCGTAAAACCTAAGAATCAAATAATTGCATCTTTGGATGTCCAAAACTTATTCACAAATGTTCCCGTTCAGGAAACAATTGACATCATTATCTGTGATGTATACAATCATGCTAATCTCCCATCAATCAATATTAAACCCACTATATTAAAAAAACTATTATTAACATGCACCACAAGTACCCTTTCACGATCCCTTAGGCAATATTTATACACAAATAGATGGTATTGCCATGGGATCTCCTTTAGGTCCCCTCTTTTCTAATTATTATATGGCAAATATAGAAAATAAAATAATTAATGA
>JBBBDQ010016455.1:0-17359 GCA_037127315.1 Ascarosepion bandense | reverse complement strand
GAAAAGAAATATTAAACAGATAACGTTTTTCTAGAATTTCTTTAGTTTTACAAGCCTGTTTCGCTGTATCACGGCTCATCGAAAGTGTGGCTAGACGCATTCCACTTGCTTCTGGCCGGGATCGAAACTCGACCGATTTGGTAGCGGTCAGGTCGCTACGCCCTAAGCCATCGACGCATGGGATCGGAGAAGGGAAATTTTAACGTGTTGTATATAAACGGTGTATACACACGCCAGTCACAGAGAACTCAATTCGTTTCTGAAGAGTAGCATGTAGCAGAAGTGGAAAATGTTATAAAATTTTCTTCTTCAGAGAGCTCAATCGTAATGAGAGCATAATATATATATATATATATAAGATATTAATAAAGTTTTATTGAATTTTTATTTTACTATTCGGAGCAGAATTTCGAAAAAGGAACCAAAGTAAAAAAACAAACAAACTAATAGTTGATTTATAACCCAACGTGTCCTTTCGAAACAAAATTTAATTTCTTAAAATTTCATGAATTTATGTGGAGGCGGGTGATAAGCAATATAAGAAATATTTATTACCAAGATTTTCTAAAAATTATAATTTGAAAATAATTTCATTAATTTTTGAATAAGTCCTGAAAGTTTTGTTTTTTTTTAATAAATTTTGACAAATTCGATCTTTGCAAGTATTTGCAAATGTTTTTCATCAGGGAAAAAACACAAAAACAAAAACAACTGAGTTATTTAACATTAAATTATACATTAGTAACTCTGGTGACAAATTTGATTTAATCATGACAAAAAGCAAATAAGATATTTTATCAAAATTTGGAACTTGATGAAGGATTCAAATACTTTCATGTTAATCACTTTTTCTCTTAATAATCATGCTGCACAGTGTAAACTTCGTCTTTTTATTAAGTTTAAGACTTTTTTCATACTGTGCTGTTTTCAATGAATCAGAGTAGCGCTACCTAATAGAGAGTACTTTAATATAATTCGTAATATTATAACATAATACTTTACTGCATATACGTTTTAATATTTCGAAATATTATTTATACTACTTAGTTATGATAGTGTATTATATTTATTAGTACATAGATATTTTTAGTTTAATACACAAATTATTTCATTAAAAGATTCCAAACTTTAACAACTTACTTTCCAAAAAATTTATTTGTTTATAACAAGTTCACTTGATACTTTTATGCATTATTCCGCTACGATTTTAAACGAAATATATTTCGTTTTATCACTTACACATATTAATTTTACCGACTCACTTAAACGCACGCATTCATGCATGATTCTCTCGTCATCATTTATCAATCACACTCAGATGGTGCATAGAGACGGCAACTTTTTGTTGCTGTTTCTGTAACAAACTATTTTTTTATGGAGCAGGGTTTTTAGCCCTGTACCCAACCCCAAACCTGGCAGACCGGTGGACCATTCTTGGTCCTTACGTTTACAGCACCTGGTATTCCCAAATGGTCACTCATTTAAGTACTGACCAGGCTCGAGTGTTTAACTAGCTTCGGTGATCGGACGGAAATCGGTGTATTCAACACGTAGACATGATTCTCTCATACATCCTGTTTAATTTTTTTAAAAAGTTGTCCATCGCTTGCTATTGTATGCATTATTTATCACTGTTGGCTGACTTACCCTTGTGTTACATTAGAAACATTTCAAACTATATATAAGTAGCAGTTCTGCTTCTATAAAGCAGATTGGGAGTGGAATCTTTTCTAGTATAACTCTGACAACCAGACTAATCTTCTTCAATTTGCGCTGTCCTTTCAGGACGTAGGCGATCATGGTTCTCGACGTCTCCCTATCCCTTGTGGCTCTTAGTATGATTGCTCCTGTTACTCCTGGCAACCCCCGTTCCGTCATCCACCTGATCAGGCCCACTGCAAATATGTTATCCGCTGCCTTCTTCTGTCTCTCTTTCCTTCTATCTAGCCAGTCAGTAATAGTCACGCTAATAATTGCTCATTGGTATATGTTTTTAATACTGCATTTGTAATATATTCATTTAATACTATTCCGTCTTTGTGTCTTTACTTCTGGCCCAAACAGGACCAAAACAGCTGTGGGTTGAAAGGTAGGACAGATTGGATGATGTAGGCTTGGTTGGCAACAGTCGACTGTCAAACTTCTGCGAAAGAATTTTCTGACTAGTCAGTCATGTATCAAAAGTGACATGGTAGCTCAATCGTGTATATGGCACTTTACTGAAATAGTCAACAGTGATTTAATTAAGGAAGTTGGGAGAGACTGAATCACCCAAACGTGTCTCACCCATGGCACTTAACTAAAAGAGTGAAGAGAGATTTAGGTGTAGAAGTTGTGGTGAGACATGATCGATCAAAAAGTGTGGGCACTTAACACAGTTGGTGTAATGGATAACGAATGAAAAATCATGGAACCAAGAAACAGAATTCGAGTTGAGTTCATTAGAATTTTCTTACTGGCAAATTCTCTTGGGAAAAGTATGAATCCATTTCACTTCTCACGGAAAAAAAGGTAGCCGGACAAATTAGTGTTATAGACTTTATTTGTAAACTAGTTTCTGAGAAATGTTCTGCGTCGCCAGTCATGAATCAAGAGAAGTGATGTTCAAGCGTCTATCCTGTATGAAGAATTTGAACGCAAGTCATTGTAGATGCGTATAGTAATTTGGATTATTTCTAATTCGATTGCCCATTAAAAACGAGCTTTTTAAGTAAAGAAACCATGTCATAAAATATAATACAGGAGAATAAGGAAGATTTTATTAGTAATATACATAATCTCACCAAAGATGAAGGAAGACGAATAAATCGACATGAGGTTCTCACAGAAAGATGTGGAGAATACTATGGACCGGAAATGTAAGCAAAAATGTGGTTTTAGAAAAGATGGGGAATGAAAAGTAAACTAATACTTAATATCAGATAAAACAACCGAAGTTTGTAATGAGGAAGGAGGGCTGGGAGAATCTGATACTCACAGATCAGATAGACGGGAAAGAGAACGAGGAAAAGCAATGCGTGACATGACTGATGGGCTTTAGTAAATGGATGGCGAAGAGGTTTGCGAGGAGGTAACAAAGAAAAGGGCGTTAAGAACACCAGAGGCAGGAGATGGGGGAGGCCATACGTGCCAATTCTGAAGGGACACGGCACATAGAAGAAGAAGAAGAAGAAGAAGAAGAAGAAGAAGAAGAAGAAATTACCAAAGTTTGTTTTATGCCACCTACAGGCTAGGATACTAAAATTAAATGAAGACAGAAACTGCGACCTGCATATTTCCAAAAGCGTGTTGATGCATTCCAGATGTAGCAAGTAGAGAGAGTACTGGATTGTTATGTCATATCTGTCCTTCAATATGACAGCGAATGCTGGATAATCTCATCAAAGTTGAGGAAAGACTTGAAGCAACCGAGATGTGGTTCTACGGTAGTGTGTTGTGGATATTTTGGATCGAACTTGTGAGTAAAGATGAGTTTAGAAGAATGGAAACGTAAAGAAAACTGATACTTAACATCAAGTAAGTACAGCTGATTCCTGTGACATGTAATGAGAAGGGGGCTTAAGAATCTGATATTCACAAGGTCAGACAGAGAGAAAGAGAGACAGGAGAAACCATGGTGGGACATAATTCGTAGGATTGAACAAAATAGATAGTAAACCAGACTTTGGAAGAGTGGCAGGAGAAAGGGTGTTAAGAACTACTAAGTATAGGGAGATGGGGAAGGCCAAGACCGCCTACGTCCTGAAAGAACACGGCACGTAGAAGAAGAACATCTATTATTTTTTCTATCGAATCAAAGAAATTGAATGTATGGTCATCAATATACAAAAAGAAGACCCCAAAATGCCAATTAGACGTCAGAAGAAAAAAAATAAAAACAAAAAAAAACAAGTAAAGTAATTTATAAACCTGGGAAGTTTTTGGCAAGGTGCGAGATTGAGAACCAAAAACGCATTGGCATGGTCAAGGGCGCATTTCAAAAGCCTACCAGAGTACTGAAAAACAGGAAAAATCTTATTGGAAACAAAGAAAAGGATGATGGATTGCTATGTGATATCTGTATGGAAGTGAATGTTGGACGATCTCCTTAAAGATGAAGAATAGGCGTGAGGCAGTAGAAATATGGAGAGGTTTTTACAGAAGGATGCTGAAGATGCCATGGACTGGGCACGTGTGCAACAATGAGATGTTGGAGCGGATGCAAACGCAGAAGAAAATACATACCTAATATCAGGAAGAGACAGATGAGGTTCCAATTGACGAGGAAGAAGAGTCTAGAGAATTTAATACTCGGCACGGATAAAAGAAAGAGAGACAGGAGAAATAGCGCCGCACATACTTGATAGGCTTAAACTTATGGATGGCGGAGCAGGGTTTCGGAAACACACCAAAGGAAAAGTATTGATAGCGACGAGAGACAAGGCTAAGTAGAAATGCTCGTATTGGAGCTTCGGCGAAATAACAAACAATGCAGCATACCGTTTCCAAATTTTCGGCGTAGAGAATTTCGATATGATTTTCTTAGAGACGGTGCCCAACTGACCCTACTATAATGAGTAGAGGACAAAATATGCATGCATAAAAATTAAAATTATAAAGTGGTGATAAGTTACTCGTGCATTCTCTCTCCTTCCTCGCTCTCTCTCTCTCTCTCTCTCTCTCTCTCTCCATATATATATATATATATAGCCTTTGAGATTTAAAAAAAAGTTCGACCGGCAGTCGAAGGCGAGAGAAAATTTACTCATCCCAAAATCATTTTACTCGAACAGCTCCATTTTCTTAATAGTCGCCTTACGCAAAACACAGCGTGAATTGCTGATGAGAAAACAAAAAAATGAAATTTTAATTAAAATTTCGAACGTGTTAGAAAGGATTTTAAAAAATTTTTAAAATAATAACAAAATTTCATCTTTCCTCTTAACAATAGCATAAACATTTTAATGATAAAACTTTGTTTTTATTAAGTTTGAGCCCTTTTAACATCATTAATTGCTGTTTTTTGGCAATTAAGTGTAGGTATCAAAATTCGTAGTTTATTTCTTCTGTTTGACTACAACTTCCATCTCATAGATGATAAAAAATAACAAATCCAATTTTCTCAACAATTTTCTATAAAAAAATTACTATAATAAATTGTATAATGTATAATTTGTTTTTTCAGTACGTGGTCAAAAATAGTATGCGTATTTTTTATTCTTTCTTTCAAATGTTCGTTTTTATTTTTCGTAAGTAGGGAGGAAATACAGATGTTGAATCAAGAATATTTTTCCAAATGAATTTCTAAAAATCTGTGAGCTTCTTTAATCTGGGCGACAAGAAACATTTTATCTCCACCCTGGAAGCGTTAAGTGAATGTTTACGGTGATCGGGACGATAAAAGCAAGACAAGAGTTTGTCAATCTAAATTCAATTTGTCAGATCTTGCTTTGATGACTACGGAGGATGTCACTGTCTTTAACCACATATTTCGACGTAAAATCAGGTGCCATGCATAAGACCAAAGAGTTCAATAATGTCATTGTAGGTAATTCTAAGTAACTTGTGAATCTTCAATAGCATACTTTTGTGATGATAAAGAATCATATTTCTTTTTTCTATATTTGAAGCAACACGTTTCATTGTGAGATTTTTAATCGATCGCGGGTGGGTAAAGCAATAAACTTTAATCGCCCAATTAAGTTTTTAATCGACTGAGTCAGTCAGGCGAGTGAAATCTCGAGGCTGTACAACAAGTAAAATGCAAATGAACATATCCAAAATTAAAGCATCGTAAAGTTGTAGACACAAAACAAAGCAACTGGTAAATGATTCCTTTTACAGTAAGGTTCACCCTGTACAAACCCAGAAGTCTCTCAAAGTAAGGGCTTCTAGAGTAAACACAATTTATGTTGATAGGCAGGGAAAATACCTACTAACACTAGACTTGAAAATAGTGATCAGAAAAACATCATCTTAGAAGTCAGTCTCAAAGAGCAATGGTTCGCGGGAAGAAGATGCACGAGTGGAACTTCAGTGGAACAAGGCGGGTATGAGGTTGGTTCGCAACTTTCACTGCCAAGTGTAACTGGCAGTGGTGCAACTGGTTGAACTAAGGAAGTAGTTCTGTAGTTCGACTAGGCGCTCTCATGGAAATAGCGATAGTTTAATGGGAGGATTGCGACGTTTCGACTGTAAGAGTGGGGGTTGTAAGTCAGAAAATCATTTGTCAATTACAAGGACTCAAGAGACTTACTTTGTGTTCTATCGAGACTGGAAAGTGATGACTGGTCAGCTTCTGTTCAAATATGGTACAAGTCATCCATTTTTGAAACTACGAAAATCAAGCAAGTTCAAAACTTAAGAAAAATATCTTAACAAGACAGAAATTTTGACAGCGAAACCTGAAGGCGAATTGGGATAGCAAATGACACCTTTCAGATGCTAAGCTGTTATAACTCGTTACAGAATTACAATATAGTCTTGCTTGGGCACTCACCGTCACGTCTGAAGGTTGACTCCAACGGTATTTTTAATATTCACTGGGATTCTATATTTAAGCGACTAGACTAGTTTATCTGAGTCACCTGGGAGGTATTATTTACTCCACAACACCAAAGAAAAAATCGCAAAAGTGGAGACTTTTGTGAGTTTTTTTAATAATAAATATATTTTATTTATTTATTAGTATAACTTGTTCTTTCCTATCAAATTTCGCCAACATAGTTAAATTTGTACTTTTTTCCGTTTAGGTTTAAACTCTAGTTTTCGGTACGTTTCCTTTTTCTGGGAATTAAACGTTAAACGAACACTTGAAGTGCTGGCACATAAAAATAGATGCATTATTTGTTTCGTCTATTCTCCGGTTTTCTCCGGTAAACGTTTTCTTTAACTGATTATGTTGTTTTTTATGTTCTTATTTTTCTTTTAATCTATATCATCTTTCTGGTTCGTGATTTTGTTTCACCGTTTTCACATTTCTTTTCCATCTATACACTTTGAAAACACATATTGTATTCAAATTTGAAAAAAAAAAGGTCCTTTTTAGTTATGCGTTTCTTATTCTTTTTTAACTTGGTAAGAGCCTGTCGAACTCTAATTTAATTTTTCTTGTGAACATTACTTCTGCCGGCGACACGCCTGGTGAAGTATTGGGATCCTGGCGTTATATCGTAAAATCTTGTTCAATTTTTCGTCACTTGCTTTTTTCAAAGCTCTCTTAAGATTATTCACCTTTTCCCTGTTGACTTTGAATGATACGACGTGGTAGTAATATATTCAATCGAGTACACTTTAAAAATATCTTCGTATTCCTGAGCAGTGAATTGTGTACCGTTATTTGAGACTATGGTATGCCATAACGTGCACAGAGTATGTGTAAAACTTCCTCATGACCAAATAATTTTTTTTCTTTTTTCAATTGGGATATTCACAACCACATAATAATGTGATCCACTTATTGAACTGTACAAAAATGTAATGCCGTTTTAACCACGGAGAATATGTTTCTAAACAAGGATTTATTTTTCGTGGTAAGTGGTTTCTTGCAAAGAAAGAAATATGCGAGCTTTAACATTTTCAATAACTGATCCATTTTTTCAATACGCAAAGCTTCTCATAAGAGATTTAATCCTGAAATTCCCCGACACCTGCTATGAAATTCATTTAATATTCGCTTTTGTAATTAGCTAGGTATTAAACTTTGTGCAAACATCAATACATAGTGACATAGCGGGGATTGGTGTTCAGAGCTGGATTGCGTTCTTTCTTAGTTTCTTTTAGTTTTTTTTCTGTTTTTTATTTTTCTTTTTTTCAGAATAAGTAGTAGTTCACGTACCACATTTTTATATTTTTAATTTCGATTTAACTTTTTAATGCTGCAATAACAGTATCCTCAAACGGTGAAGTATTTTTTTGTATCAATCTCGATAAACCATCTGTATGTCCTAACATTTTGGATGGTTTGTATTCCATCGTAAAATCGTAATTTAATAAGATGGAGCACCAGCTTTGTAATCTATTGGCTGTACGCGTAAAAATTTTTCTTCCAAACATGAATTGATAATGGAGGCTTGTGGTCTGCCTCCAAAAGAAAGTTTTTGGTGAAATAATCATTGAATGAATGTAACAAACTCGACTGTCTGATTCTGAAAGTCGAGCCGCTATTCACTGTGCCAAAGCGATTTTATATAAAGTTTGTTTAAAAAACATTACAGCGAAGGATTTTGATAAGCTCTCTAAATATAAGAGCAATGAAATATAATTGAAAAGAATTTGGCATTTTTACAAAGTCAGTATTCACGGTCGTTGGATAAGAACAGAAAATGATTAAGATAAAAACTGATTTAAACATTAATGAAATCTTAGCAAAACCATCATTATCTGAAATACAACAAACTGTGTTCCTAGAAATACTGTACAGGTAGAAATAAATCTCAGTCCATTATTCTTGATAACATCGGAAGAATAACGTTCGTTTACGTGAGCTCCACGTAAAAGGCTTCTTAAATGCGACTTCCAAAGAAGCAATGAAAAGAAAGAAAACTATAATATTAAGAGGGAAAGTATATTCCATCATTTCCATCAGGATAAATTGTCTGAGAAGAGTATACTACGTTCATACATCACAGTCAAATATACGTTCAATATTGACAGGTTGTGTTATTAAAAAAAATTCATAATTCATTTGCAAATGAAAGAATTAAGAATTCAACCCCAAAATATGTTCCAATTTAAATAACCAATGCTGATGATCTGTAAAAATATTAAACAAAATCAATCACCCAATCTTTAAGAATTCCTGAAATCATTAGGATATATGAGCAGATATATGAGCCTCATCAACCAGCCCAGAAATCTAAGAGCCGGAGAGGATATCTATCAATTACAACAGCTACAATAATAATAATAATAATAATAATAATAATAATAATAATAATAATAATAATCGTCACGATAGAGTGGGGCAATATATACACTGGACAATGTGCAAACACTATGGAAAATATATGAACAAAATGTGGTATAAACATCACGCAGTTCCGGTCACAGAAATAGAAAATGTCACCATTCTATGGGATTACACCATCTAAACAGACAGAAAAATCGAAGCAAATAAGCCGGACATTATTGTTAAAACCAGAAAGAAAAAAACTTGTCTATTAATTGATATGGCTTGGCCAGCAGATTGTAACATAGCAACCAAGGAATTCAAAAAACTGTCAAAATATAAGGCCTAGAAGTGAAATAGTAAAACATGTGGAAATTATTGGTAAAACCAGAAAGAAAAAACTTGTCTATTAATTGATATGGCTTGGCCAGCAGATTGTAACATAGCAACCAAGGAATTCAAAAAACTGTCAAAATATAAAGACCTGGAAATTGAAATAGAAAAACATGTGGAAATTGAAAACAAGAATCGTGCCAGTGATAGTAGGTGCACTTGGAATGATAAAAAAATGGTGGCAAACATTGAAAAGAATCCTGGAAACCCCAGCTTAAGAGATATAAAGATTGTCTTGTTAAGTACAGCCGACACACTAAGAAGAACTTTGCAATATATAACGCTAGGGATGTTGGGGAGATAGGAAAACATGAAATGGAGCCATAAAAACACACCACGAGCTGCCTTAGGTCTTCTCGCAGACTTGGTAGGTAGTGCGACCATAACAGAAATGATATGAAAAAATGACACAATAGTAATGATACAAATGCTGGTTCTGTGACAAATATTAGGAAACCATAGACCATCTAATCGCAGGATGTTCTGTACTTGCACCAAATGAATATAAACTGTTACGATGCAGTGCGACAATATTTATACTGGTCAATGTGCAAACACTTTGGAAAATATGTTAAGAATCACTGGTATGCACAACACACAGTATTAGTTACAGAAATAGAAGACATCACAATTCTGTGGGATTACACTATTTTTATAGACAGGAAAAGAATGGCAAAATAACTTGACATATTTGTCAAAAATCGAAAAAAAAAAAATAATTGCCTATTAATATGGCTTACCCATGAACCGTAACATACCAATAAATTAATTTAACTATCAGTAAAAACTCTGTAATTTGAAATAGTAAAAATGTGGAAGTTGAAAACAAGAATAGTACCAATGATAATAGGTGCACCTGGAATCATAAAAACTAAAACAAAACTAAAACGAGTAAAAATCTCAGAAAATTCTAATAAAGATTATTAATTAAAAAATGTATTGATAAGTACCCACTAACACACAAATTAAGAACTTTGTTCATGCAATGTTAGTGGTGTTATGGAAGATAGAAAAATAAATTATGAAATGTTGCCCTAACAACACACTTAGGCCTTGAGTCTTCCTGCAAACTGGTGTTAGCAGAGCAGGAAATCGAAATATGATGAAAGTAATAATAATAATAATAATAATAATAATAATAATAATAATGTAAACGTACCGATAGCAGACTGAATGTACCGAGCATTGAAACTTTGAGAAATTACAAGATACATGTGTGATCATAGAATTATAAAATATATGTACGTCATCATCATTTAACATTTAGCCTATATGTCTAAAGTGTAAATGGGTACCGCATAATTTCCACGCATTACTTTAGATTTTAATGGATTACTAATTCTGAAACTAGCATCAGTACTTTCAGAGATTGCCCTTCCTTAAAGAGGCCACCAAATGTGTAAGGTAGTCAGTGAGAATAATATCTCGATGACAATGAGACCAGAAATAGAAATACTTTCTAAGCACCTTACCCACTTTGGTTAAGGAAAAACTTCAATTTATTTCAAGAGCACTGTTCTTAATTAAAATGTCCAACAACCTAACTAGTTCTTGTGTCCACTTGCGTCCAGTAAAACTTCCTGTAGTCTCGACCTGTCATCGAAAACAGAGAACCGAGACTTGGGAAATTAGAAATATTTCACATCTTCAACGTTTTCTAAAGTTTTCATTTAATAAAATATTTTTATTTCTTCCGTCATTCTTATTTAGAAAGCCGCAAGGTTTTGTTATTTCTCTCATAGTCGTGATAAACTTTAATAGGAACAATTAAAATTGGATAGTACTTTGATAGAATATTTTCTAGAGAAATCATGTTATATTTCCACTAAATGTGACCAAAATGTACATAAATTTAACGAATCATAACTTTCGTAAAAGTCAACATCCATGAAGAACCTAATGAAAAATAAATAGCCGTCAAGAGATATTTCTTTCAGTTTACCTCTAAATTTAGAAAAATAGCCATCGTGGTAAAAACTCACAGATGAAAAATTTGTTCCTAATAAATATTGTTTGTTAAAACTAAATTCGACAGATAATCAACTTTATTAAGTGCAAAATGGAGAACAAAATCACATCTGATATGAGATTATGCTAATAAACATACATATAGATCATATACTGATATGTAAATTACTTCAGGTGACCTTTCTCCATGCATTAACTCACCCTTGGAGAGTAGGGCTGGCTTTATTACCCGGAGCCTCTGCAAATAAAGAGAGAGTACTGTGGAGACTTGGGAATTTTCTCATATTGCTGTTAAAAATACTTTAAGCCTTGACCTTGTGTTGCATCCTGTTGCAATATGAGAGCTCTATTGTATATTTATTGATGTATAAGTTTCGTTTCAATGTCTTCAACAAATCCAACAACTGGCACAAGCGCTTATTTCTAGGTTATCTAAAAGGAAAGGTATTAAATTTCATTAGATGGTAGACAGATCAAATTTCGTCAACAGCATGAATTCATGGAACATAAAATTGAGGATATTATTCTGAATTTGTCTGAGAAAACTCATTTTGCCAATGACCGTATTCAGAGAATAGAAAAATTTGATTCTGAAATATTCTTTGTATAATGTCCAATGAATGGGATTTATATCGAAAGTTTAGTTATATGAAGCGAGAAGTAAAGAAGAAAAAGCGGCTACACTTCCGCTAGCATTTGTCTATGCATCTGAAATGAGTTTATAGTGGGTATCTTATCTATTCCTTTTCTAGTTGTAGTGGGAGTCCGTTCAAAGAGAAGGGTAGTTGTGTATTGTTGAAGATTGACGGAATTTGGCCTTGTGGTAAGTCATAAAATGACTATAAAATCAAGAAAAGCAAATTGAGTTGAAAATAACATTTATATATACACATATCAATAAATGTTTTACAATTAAAACAATACTTGAATAGAGGTCCAACGGAGGTTAAAATGTTCATAGCGAATAAAATACAGAAAGAGATTTAGGCTTAGGAATGTGGGACCGTCGTGAGTAAGGAATGTCTTTGATGTATTCGCTCCTTGGGCCAGTAAGTACTTTTGAGACAGTGGATAAGGTAAGAGGTAAAGGGGAGGCAGACATAGTTAGCCACTTGACTTCGGTCAAGGGAGATACTAATTACATTCGTCTCTCTGGGTCTCCTGTCAGTCTGTCTGTCTGCTGGGGTCTTGTCTGTATCCACTTTTTATATCTGCTGTTTGGATCAAAAGCAGCTCGTTTGAGATTTCACACTTGAATTTGATTCTGGGCTTCCCATTGGCTGGTAAATAAAATTCGCGTAGACTCGCGAAATGGAAAGTTGATATTTGATTAATTTTTATTTTTCAACCGGAACATCTGCACGTGAACTCGGATGCGCAACGACGACATTTGGTCATTTGTCGTGAGAGAGCAAACATCCAGTCCGTCGCTTTTGCTCAGCCGGTATCACCACAAGTTAGCATTTACACTCTTTGTATTATTCGGACTATTGTCCTCATCTTTACTGCCATGTTTAATGCAACGAGGTGTTACTATACAAAGAACGCGTCGTGCTTCCCGTTGACACTCTAGAAAATGATATAGAAAACGCTGTCAAATCGTGTAAATTGCTGTGCCTTAACGACGACACCTGCTACTACATTCATTCCCTGGCCCAAAACGAACCTAACCCAATTACAGAAATTGTTATAAAATTTCTACGAGTCGTTCGCTAGATTCGGAGTAGAAGACATCTAAGTGTCCAACAATGGAAGTCAATTTACGTCTGCAAATTTTGTTTGTGAAACGTATCAGATCGAACAGATCACTACCGCCGCATATCATCGAGAGTCAAATATACTAGCTGAGAGATTTGTAGATACTTTGAAGAGCGCTTTAAAGAATGTTAGTGATACACCAACTGAAAAAACTCTTCAACAGTTTCTTCAGAAGTATACAGAATGACACCTAATGACAAAACACCAGCTTCACATATTTCAGCCGAGGTGATGTTTGCACTTTGTACTGGGTCTGTTGACGATAAATTATTTCCGAAACGAGGCAAAGTCCAAGAAGAACAAGCACCGTATCTAGAAGACGATATAACCCAGTAAAATAGTTTTTTTTCTAAATATTCTGAAACAACAAACACAGAGTTAGTTTTACGATCGAAAAAGAATCAGGAATACAATATATATACAACAGCAGATCACAATCACACGCTGAAACATCTAATCCAACCAGAAAACAGTTATTATTGTGAGTTGTTAACCATTTCATGAGTAAATAAAACCTGGATATAATATACGTACTTGTATGCAACCTCAACGACCTTGAAAAAACCGTGTTAAGTGAAAAGAGAAAAATAACTAATTTATGGTAGTCGATTCTAGCAGAGAAAGAATATTATTGTTAAATGAATAAAAGACATAAATGAGTTTTGCTAATTATTAAAACAGTCAGCCCTCAGAACTTTGTAACAAGAAAAATTTCTTTGAACTCTTGCAGAATTGAGGCAGTATTTATGATGCTTAATAACACTGTGGTGTCTTATCTGCCACATAGACTTCTGTTGAAGTTGACTTCACAAAGTGGAGGCAGTTGGGAAGATCAGGGAGTCAGTCAACAGTCATTGACTGCAGCGTAACTACCAGTATCCTTTCTTCCTGGCTCTAACAGGTCACAACAACTTGGCGACGAAGATTTTCGCCACGACACACACACACACACACACACACACACACACACACACACACACACACACACACACATTTTAAACAGACAGGAATATCTCACTCCAAATTACAGGCCATTCTTGACGATCACAATAAATTTAAAAAATTAACTAGTAATACCACAGCCCAACTTAAAAAACATATTAATAAACTTATTACTGCAAAACAATGCTGAAATAGGATCCTATAAACTTCAAAAGATTATGGGTGACTATCAGCCCTTCTGCTATGGAAATGTAAAAATCCATAAAAAATGATCATCCCCTCAAACCTATCCATTTCTCAAATACCCACACCAATTCTCTATAACCTTTCAAAACACTTAACAAACTAATTACTCCCTATCTTCCTGGTAAATATAGTATTAATTCCACGGACGAATTTTTACAGATTCTCATTCCGTAAAACCTAAGTCAAATAATTGCATCTTTTGGATGTCCAAACTTATTCACAAATGTTCCCGTTCAGGAAACAATTGACATCATTATCCGTGATGTATACAATCATGCTACTCTCCATCAATCAATATTAAACCCACTATATTAAAAAAACTATTATTAGCATGCACCACACAAGTACCCTTTCACGATCCCTGAGCAATATTTATACACAAATAGATGGTATTGCCATGGGATCTCCTTTAGGTCCCCTCTTTTCTAATTATTATATGGCAAATCTAGAAAATAAAATAATTAATGACAACAATAAACCCTCTATATATGTAAGATACATAGATGACATCTTTGTTTTAGCTAAGAATATCGATCAAATTAAATATCTTAAAAACAAATTTGAAAGTCACTCCGTCCTCAAATTTACATTAGAACTTAATATTAATAACAAACTCCATTCCTTGATGTATTCATTGATTCTAGCACACATAAATTTACTACTTCTCTATATAGGAAACCAACTAGCATAAATTCGTGTTTCTTAATTATAATAGTGAATGTCCCCAACGATATAGTAGCTGTTATAAAAACTTGCTTCAACGCACACAAATGATATTTTCTTCCAAATCTATATTTTATAAAGAATTACACAATCACTAGTCAATAATGGATTTCCTAACTCCGTTATTGATCAACAAATTAAAATGTATCTCAACAAAATTAACAATAGCTCTAACAATAAGGATAATATTAATAATAATGGTTTACATCAAAATAAACATAACACTATTAACTTATACTATTGCAACCAAATACATAATAATTATAAACAAGATGAAAAAACTCTCAAAAACATAATACGTAGAAATGTTAAACCAGTGGAAAGTAATAATCAAGATTAAACTCATTATATATTATAAAAGTTTAAAACAATTGATCTCATTTAGTTTAGTGCTTGTTGGGTTATTATAGATAATAACTTAACAACACTAAACTAAATTACTCTACAAAAAACTAATTTAGTGTACCAATTTACATGCCCATTCAGAGATTGCATCTCTGATGCCCAATCAAAAACCTAGTACATATATTGGTTTTACTACAACCACGCTCTCCCGTAGACTTACATGTCATCTTTCTGATCAGAGTACTATTAAACAACATTTCTCTGAAAAACATGAACATGAAGGTAATATCAGACAGATTTTGGTCAACAATACGGTGATCCTTACTCATACACACAGTAAGAGGAACCTGCAGATATTGGAGGCCATGTACATCCGTCGAAACAACCAACACTCAATAAAATCAACTTTAAAACCGGAAATAACACATTACATTGCATTTGACTACATGATTTTGTTGTCATTTCTGATGCTATCACGGCGTGACGTCATAAAACCGCATCGCAAATTTAAGAACTGCGTTTATTATTTTTGGTAACTATTGCCGTTTATGACGGAGTTTTATGTCAACACAAAATAAAATCATCGGCGATGGTGGATGTTATAATATTTCAGTTTAAACAATCTCTCTGAAGATGGCTCATGTGAGCCGAAAGCAGAAAAGAAAATCAATAAATAATTATCCAAATGTTGGAGAATTTTTGTCTTTATTTTCAACTGAAATTAAAGCAAAAATACGAGGTTTAGAACGGCTCATGATTAAACATAATAGACATTCATTGTCTCTTATATTTAATAGCATGTATTTAGAAAATTACTTGCAGCCTCGATATACTAAATTTAGTTACATGATGCCGTAGCATTAAATGATCCTAACACCAAGAAATTTCAATGGAACCTCATAAAACATCAAATGCACACAGCCAAACAGGAATTACAACAAATCAACACTGAAATTGTACATATTAAAGGAATCTTACAGTCTTCTACCACAAGTGATAAATTCAAAGAAATATTGGATTTATTATACACTACTAACACTACAATATGAATCCCATAAACAAGTCATCCAAAAAAAGCTAAACAAATTATATAAAGGAAAAATACTTTTACCAAACATCAATGACAACTTCATTAACTATCAGATTACCAACTTGCTCCAGATGAAATAGAATTCCTTAATCTCGGACCAAATTTTTTCATGTCGCACAGAAACCTAATTCAATGTTTAAACAAATGGAAATTGAAGCTTTATACCAACAAATACTTCAGCTCGAACAGGACAACCATATTACTACACAGGTAGGCTTAAAAGAATTGTCAAAGCTGAATCAAAAAATCAAACACCGTTACCATAAAAATCTAATGATATTATAAATACGCCTCTCATAAAAGCATTACACATCTAAAAAATAACAAAAATAGTATTATCCGACGTGCCGATAAAACCAATACATTTGTTATTTTAAAGATGAATATCACTCCAAATTACAGGCCATTCTGGACGATCACAATAAATTTAAAAAATTAACTGTTATTACCACAGCAACAAAAAACATTAATAAACTTATTACTGCAAACAATGCTGAAATAGGATCTATAAACTTCAAAAGATTATGGGTGACTATCCAGCAACTACTGCTGTGAAATGTAAAAATCCATAAAAAGATCTACATCTCCTCCGACCTATCATTTCTCAAATACCCACACCAATATATAACCTTTTTCAAAACACTTAAACTAATTACTCCCTATCTTCCTGGTAAATATAGTATTAATTCCACGGACGAATTTTTACAGATTCTCCATTCCGTAAAACCTAAGAATCAAATAATTGCATCTTTGGATGTCCAAAACTTATTCACAAATGTTCCCGTTCAGGAAACAATTGACATCATTATCTGTGATGTATACAATCATGCTAATCTCCCATCAATCAATATTAAACCCACTATATTAAAAAAACTATTATTAGCATGCACCACACAAGTACCCTTTCACGATCCCTTAGGCAATATTTATACACAAATAGATGGTATTGCCATGGGATCTTCCCTTTGGAATCCCCTCTTTTCTAATTATTATATGGCAAATATAGAAAATAAAATAATTAATGA